>MU864601.1:0-25485 GCA_033296905.1 Podospora australis
TGTAGAGGAATGGTGTGTAGAAGATAGAAATGCATGACGCGTCGAAAAGTGCGTCGCTTGGGGGTGTGCGTCGCTTGGGGGTGGACCACGTTATAAATATGAAACCATTATCATAGCTGTAGCTTTTCCTCATAAATCTTCGAGACATTACCTAAGGTTGTGAATCTGACCTGTCTCGTTGCAACCCACTCGATTGATCCGTGAGGACAAGCCACAGAGAGAAAGCTTGGAAGCCCCCGGCTTGAAGTAAGTTTCGGGTGTCCAAGATTCGAGGTAAACTTTTGATCCTTTTTCTAACCTTACCCATGTGAAGAACTACACTTGCAAGCCACAGCTTTTATTCGAACTCTATTCATAAAAGCAAAATTACCAGCTCGGTCTTAATGTCCCAAACTCAAATCTAGAATTGTTCCCATATATAAACCAATCTTCCCATCACTTCATGTCCTTGAAGCTCGAATATCTTCAGATTTCGAACTGAGATGCAGAAACATATCGACATCCCAAACTTGATATTCTCAAACATTAGCAATCCCTCCAAAGTCGAACGCAAAGATCACACCATGTCGTTCACCACCACCTCGACGGCGACCTTTGAGCTCGCCGAGTATCCTGCCCCCCGGGCCCAAGTAAGGAGAGTAACACCTGAACACCTAAGCACGATGTCAAACACTATGCATCTGCTTGTTTCTGTCCCACCAAGCCTGTAGAGATCAAGAAGTTTCTTGAAAGGCTGGATAGACACTGCACTTTTACACCATGCCTCCAAAACAATCCGTCAGCGTTGGCTGCTATGTTTAAGCAATTTCTATCCATTGCCGGTCCGAACCTATCTTGAGCAAGTTGTAGCTAACATTAAATAGTGCTGTGGCTACTGCGAAGCCGAGTCGGAGGATTGTCCCATGGAGGACAAGTACGCGGTCTGCCAGTGGGAGCAAAAGAAGCTGGCCTGGGAAGAGGACCAACGGCGGCAGTGGCACCACGGGCTGCAGCTGCAGCAACTATGTGAGCAGCAACAACAGCAATGGGAGCAGGGACAGCAGGAGTTGCAGCAGCAGCAGTTGCAGTGGCAGCAACAACTGCAACAACAACAACAACAACAACAACAACAACAACAACAACAACAACAACAACAACAACAAATCGTGGCCATCCCACCTCGTCCCTCGGCCCCTGGCTACAAGGGGAGCCAAGCCAACACGTCGGCAGATATCTCCCACGACGACAACTGCTCTCTTTGGATCCAAGAGCTGTCAGCGACGGTGACGGTCCACGAGCTCTTGGGAAGTGTCCGGGGTTACGGTCGGGTGTTCGCGACCGTCATCAACCGACCTGACCCGGACAAGGGACTTCTCACATCGGCCGCAAAGCTGGTGTTTTTCGAGCCCGGGCCCGCGCACGCCGTGATCCGGGATAGGGCTGTTTGCTAACGTCCGGCTTCACCGGGTCAAGGTCGCGGCTAGCAGCCTGCCAGCAGATTGTTCCCGTGTTCTTGTCATCACGGGACCGGAAGAGCTTGCCAATCGTGACCGACTGGAAAGGGTTTTCGCTTCGTGGCGCGTTCAGTACGAGCTGGACGAGATCATTGAAAGGCCTTTTGCCGCTAGGCCTGGGCGGAGGTGTTTGGAGTGGCGGTTTGGGAGCCATCGATGTCAGGCTGAGAAAGCGATGTGGGCACTGCAAAGGGACCGTACATTTCGGCAGTGTCGGGTCGAGTATGGTTGGGACCCATGCCATGTACGACGACTTGAACCTAGGGTTCGGGGGGATTGAAGTCAACTGTTCGATGGTCTTTTCGAGAATGGAACTGTGGTATGGATCTTGGATAACGTACAGCCGGATAGTCTATCGTTGTTGAAGTTAGCTGAAACTCCCCGAAGTTGGCGCTCTTTGTCTTTTACACACACTTTTCATCTTTTATCATAACGTTACCAATAATAAAAAAGTTGCACCGCTATAGTGCTCACACAGCTTTGGCAACCCAGTTCATCTGAGTCTCGCAGCAGGGGCGTCCTCAGGTCCACGCTTCCGCCCACTTCCGCCCACTTCCGCACTTCCACTTCCACTTCCACGCATTTCCGTGAGGACTGTGACTTCCAGTCTATTTCCCACAATTCTCAAACTCTTGAAAATACTAAATTACCTGTTTCAAACACCATCCATTCACATTTCTCCCATGATGCAAACCTCGAGAAGGGCCAAAACTCCTCGCCCAGCCAACCTGTGTTAAGCCAACAGTCAAGTGTGAGTCTCCGAACCCGTCAAAGACCTAGGGGTTCTCCGGCTAACCTAACCTTCCGCAAAGTGCGTTTGCACAGGCTCGCCCCACGTCTGCTCAATCTTCTCAGTTGAAACAAACTTGGTACGTAAACGCCACTGACGCACTGCAGCCTCCATTTAGCTCAAGATGACTCACTAACACGCCATAACAGAGCAAACGTCCACTGTTTCTCGGCCGTACTGGACGCTGTCACAGCAGCCAGCTGGGATCAATCAGTATCAACAGACCGCGCGTTTGTCCATGCTGTTGGCCGCTCTGGAAGTCCCCCTCCACGTGACCTCCTCCCCTTCCAGTTCAACACCAGTAGTAATAACATTTACTCACAGGTCTGTTGTCAATCCGCTGGGTTAGCTTGTCCTCGGTGCAACAAGACTACGGAACGCAGTCCGAAGCTGCCCTCGACAAGGCCTTCGGAGCCACAGGGGACGTTCTTTTCGTCTCTGATCTTCATTAACTAGGAGATTGCTTGGCGGATGTTGACCCTTGCAATTGTCCAGGCAGTGGCAGTTGTCATGACAATCGCTTGACACTGCGACCAGGGAGACCGCAACCAGGCAAGCTCGCCGACCAGTACGACAGCGACCACGGCCACAATGGCCAGGGTGCATATGATGATTATGTCGCCGAGTGCCATGCCGAGCATCACGACAACGGCTACGGCCGCCGTGCCAGCACTAGCAACGCCGAACATGCCGTGGCTAGCCAGAGCCCATGGTGGGGGCGGGGTTCACGAAGGGAGGGATACAGCATATTGGAACATAATTTTGGGATATTTCTTCTTGGAGTATGTTTCTTGGAATATTATTTTTGGTATACACCTATTCATCACTACCTCGGTCGGAGTTTGTTCGTGAACGTGAACTTTGTAACATGCCGTGATAATGTCCATCTACATTGACTTTTATCGACTAGTATCTAAACTGACAGCACCGTGATCCGCCGTAGTAGACTTTTCTAGAAAGTGAGTTATAAGCTACATGCTAGAAAAACAGAGAAAGCAAAATAGCGTCCCAGAGTCTCATTCAAGATCACAGCAGTATTCGTAGACCTGGTACTCAAGTGAGGGCACTGCATGCAAGGTCGGCACGCAGTACGCACCTAGTAGGTGAAATCCCCTTGATGGCACCTGGGACTTTTCCATTTGCTTCCGAATAAGGAAGACGGTCATTACCAATGGCGGTTCACGGAAACGGGGGAATTTCGACAGTTTCACAGTAAATATCTGTCAAATTCCGTCTTGTGTGTGTGATCCGGCGCTCGACGCGGGGCCCCCGGGGTGAGGGAGACCCGCCGGTCTCGCATAGGGCGAGGGCAGTGATTCCGTACACTTCCGTACAAAAGATATGTGCCCCCTCTCGCCTTCCATATTCCCTGTTCTAATAACACCGGAATCTGGACATAGGGCAATTCGCCACGCGACTTCTCGCCGCTTCATCTGTCCTGAATTAGGCGGAGAGGCTCAGGACCGGCTGGCTCATCTTCGGCTTCAGTCTGCTCAGGGTCTGCTCACCGTGCTTAGGCCTACTCTGGGTTTCATGCTCACCTGCTAGTGGTTTACTACTAATGGTTCTCTTACAAGCTTGTTGCTCCTGTTATGTTCCTTACTATCTTTGCTTTCATCAATCTCCTCTTTATTCGCACCACACATGCTGAATTTGCAGATTCGCGATTTTGTGATTCTTACGGCTGAGTTATCAGCTAGTTCGAGACCACACTCCTCGCCCTCCCAACCCACTTTGCAATCCTCGGCCTCTTCCTCCCATCGCTCCTCATAAATTTCTTGACCCTGGCCTCGTATTCCGTCTCGCTCTCAAAAGCCGACTCGGCCCCGTCGGCCTCTTCGTCGTCGAAAGGCTCGCACACCCACTCGTGCCTCCTGATAACTTGCTCCTCGGCCGTGAACGACCCCTGGCGCAGCCACATGAAAATTCTAAAGGTAGCGCTCGCAGATGCATCGTTGTCATCTGGCTCAAAGGCGTGATAATTTACCTCGATTTCTGCCATGCTCTTCCCGCCGCCTTTTGTGTTGTTGTGCTGGGGGAGCATACAAGACGACGGGGAGGAGGCCGGCTGAAAAGGCTCATCATCCCAGGCAATGCCTCTATAGCGCAACTGGTGCCCCCCGGAACAAGTTCGGTGGAGTCTCACAGAAACTTCTGTGTCGTCCCACAGGGTCGAACCAAAGGGTTTCCAGGGGCAGTTTGAGGGCAGACGCTGGTAGTGATCGTAAACTTCTTTTTCGTCGCCACCAAGGAGGAACAGAAGACGGGCTTCGTCAGCTTTTAGCACCCTTTCAGCGTCAGGGTGGGACTGGGAGGGAGACACGGGAAGCTGGAGAAACGACTGGATCGTCCCCGTCCATGCGGCGCTGGCCATGTCTACGGTGTAATTCCCGTGGCGGCCATCCCTGAAGATTTGGTCGCCAAGACCGCCGACTAGCATAGCGCCTATCCAGAGGAAGCCGGCTTCTGGCTGGCGAAGAATAAGAGTGGCGGTCTGGATGTGACGTGGTGATGGACCGGCTAGTGGTAAACCCTCTTCCACAGCATCCGCTGGTTCCTCGGAGATGGCGGCTGCGTCGAGGACGGCAAAGGCTCCTTGCAGATAGGGGCTGATCAAGTTGCAAGGGATGTCCGGGTCAAAGAAGGTGCTATGCAGGACTGCAAAAAGACCCCGGTCGTTGCAGCTAAGGAGCATGAGCTTGTCCAGTTGGTGTACCGGCACTAATGTTGCCCTTGTCCTTGTAGGGGCGGACGGGGAGGACGACGGGCGAGGAAGGGGAAGTTTGAGTCTGCTCCCGAGCCCATGTTCACTTTCTGACACGGCGATGTATAAGGCGGCGGATAAGGCTGCCCTGCTTTGGTGGGCCAAATTGTGCCGGTTGACATAGTCTGACAGGTACTCCATGGCTTGACCGAAGGTGGCTGCCGGGATGTTGTCCCATGTTTCAACGAGATCATATGTTTGCCCACAGAGGGAAAATACTGGGTTTTTGGGCAGTCGGATGGCCCACGGCGAATGGCAGACTCGTTTCCTTTTTGGGTCGGGGATGGTTGCGCTCCATCCGCGGCCGGGGCCCAGAACCGCTGCCCACCATCTTGTAGCCTCCATGCTGGCGTTTCCGATATCGACTTGAATGGCATCCCCGGAATATGGCTTTCCAAGTGTTGCCTTTTCCCCGTCAATACCGTACGCCATCGGGCTCGCTCCCCGTACGATTTCCTGCCATCGAGCAGACAAGATGTAAGCCCAGGCCAAAATCAAGATGGACAGATGGTCATTTTCATTTCTGCCGAACCAGCCGGAGAGGGACGTTTCGTTGGTGAAAGTGATGCTGACCGGGCTATTGACTGAAATAGAGAGGGCAAGAGGTTGACGGAGGCGATCAAGGTCAACCTCTTCTTTGCACGAGTTGTTGCCCTTTCCGGCATCCCAATGCGTTTGCGCGGAAATGCGGTGCGAGTAGATATCGGTGCTACTCTCTGCCGGTTTTGAAGGGATTGGGAATGTGGGAAGCTGTGGGAATGCCGTGTCGAGGCTCTCGACGGAGCGAATTGCGATCTGAGAGTGGTTCGTTTGGGCGTTTGCACGCAGACTCTCCCAGACGCGGTAGCTGTCTCTGTATACGGCCCTGAGCCTATCTTCGTCCGGGGAAACACTGTCCTCCATTTCAGTCTGTGGCCTCTTTTCGCCCATGGCAAGAAGCAAGAATAATACAGAGAAAAGACGTATGGCCGTGCGGATGCGTTGGTGTGGTGGACGGGGAGCGCACTCCCCTCTTCTTTTTTTGTTGTCGCGTCTTAGGACATGATGATTTCTTGGAAATTGGGGGCGGATTGCTGTTGGTGATGGTCCAAGAAAGTTGTTGGTTGCCAAACTGCCTTGGGCCATACGCTAATCAAAGAACTGCGGCAGAGACCCAACCCAACCATTTGCCAGGTGGCTTCAGGCGGCCAGGCGCGTAGGGAAACAAGGGTCGCCCGCCTGCACCTACAGGGCGACGAACAAATGAACATGTAGTTGGAGGACGCAAGATACAGCTAACATCCGTTCCATCCGCAACATACTTCGTAGAATACCTTGATTCTTCAAAAACCCAGGCGCACAGACCAACCGGGCAGCTTCGGCCGAATCATACCATGCCGCAGTCTCATTAATAGCAGTTTTGTACCGGGACTTGAAGCAGCAAAAGTTCTTGTGAGCAAAAGATGAGACCAACAAAATTTGACACCATGACGTGAATAACGTAAAATTAGGAGCTTCCCGTCTCCAGAATAGCAACAATTCGAGACCCAGACCTTGGCTAGACCTGAACAAGTTAACCGGCGGGCAGCAGCAGACATGGTCACGGTGTGTGTGCGCGCCTCGGTGAGGCCGGGGAGAACTAACTTGGAGGTAAGGAGTTATTGTTGGTCGTGGATCGGGAGCGGCGGCGGAAGCTCAGATGATAGAGATACCTATGCAAAAGAAAACAGAGCTCTTGATGCTCCTGATCACGTTGATATAAGACGGCAACATGCCCAGCCTTCTCCAGACGATATTCCCATCATCACAACTCACACGACTTCCGATTCTATAGTTTCCTTTGTCGGTTTCCTGATATTTTTTCCTTCAGCTCTTTCAAATCTTTTTCGCTTTCAAAGCGTCTTTTCTGCTGTGCAGACTGGCTCCATACTAGCAGTATTCTTCCCAAGCAACAACCGGAAATCATGCCTATGTCAACTTCCTCCGGCCGCACCGGCATGTGCCAGGTCTGCAGGCACCCAAACGACAACCACAAGTACGACCCGTGTAGGGCCCGCGGCTGCAGACGCCAGATCAAGAGCTGCCGGTGCGGCGGGCACAAGTCCGATGGCTGGGGACCTGGCGTCAAGGATAATGATATCGTCATCTGTAAGCAGTGCCCGCGCCACGGTAGAAACACCAACAACGAGCACACCAACCAGCTTGCCGTGATCGGCTTTATCAACAGGCAAAAGGCTGTCCTGGTGCCGAGGGTTCCTGACAGCGACGACTCCTCCTCCTCCGGCTACTACGATGAGTCGTCATACAGCAGCCCTAACCGCCAGGCCGCTAGTGGCACTCCGGGTCGTGGAGGCGCCACTCCCTCCCGCCTCCCGCCCGGTGGACGGCCTTCTCCTGCTCCTGTGGGACGTCCGGCCCCTGGCCCCTCGCGCCCCCTTGCCCCCGGAACCGGCGGGAGCGGACGACCTTCCCCTGCTCCTGTCCGAAGAGCTCCGGCCCCGACCGGCGGAAGGCGTCCTGGCCAGTACTAAACTCACACGCGTTGTCATGTGGCAAGTGGACTTTCTTTTTTATAAGGGATGGAGTTTTGGTTTGCTTTGGTTTGCTTTGGGTTGCTTTTTTGGTTTAGTTTGGCTATGTTCCCAGGCAGGCGCTGGACAGGTTGGTAGGTAGATAGATAGAATCATCTTGAGCAGGCTTCTAGAAAGACTCGGGCTGGCTCTGGGTAATCACAGTCCAGAAAGCACTTTCTTGGAATATAAATATGGGTTGATTCCGCATTTTCGTCTGCCTTGGCTTTGCCTTGTCTCCGGTCCCGATGTCCTTGTATGCTCTTCTGCGCTCTGAGATTTAGCAGTTCACGATAGCTTCACCCAGTAACGTTTCGATGCCAAGATTTGCCTATCAAAGTGGCTGCACACGGGCGTCAATAGTGCAAATTTCTGTCTCGGATCATGAGGTTGCTTGCCACCGTTTATACGAGGTAGGAGTTTTGTTTGCTCTTCTTCATGAACCTTCTTTTCTGGAACCGCGTCACTCATCTTCAAACCATACCAATTTCCAACACCTATCTTGCGGTTCTCCTTTCGGACGCCCTTTTGAATTCCTCCGGAAACTCCCGAAGATGGCCATCGATGGCAGCACCATCGCCGCCATCCTCACGGGCATCCTCGCGCTGGTAGGCGCCGTCACGACCGCGTGGATGTCAGGACTGAACCAGCAACGAGTGGAATCGCGCAAGAACCGCAAAGCACTTGCTCACGCCTCGGTGCCTCTCCTCATCGCGTCCTGGGATCTGGCGAATTGGCTCTACGACATACTGGAGCCCATCGCCTACAGCCCCAAGCGGTGCAAGGCGTACGGCGATGGCTGGCCCAACGATTTTACTTCGTATCTGTTCGGTCAAATACTTTTCCGGCGTCCACATCATCCGCGAAACGACACACATCTTTGCGCACATCCAAGGCGGCGTCCGGGCAGAACAGTTGAAGAAGCTGCCGTGGAAGATCCAGGACGAGTTCATATCTATGCACTACGAAGGACGGGAAAATCTCCCGCTGCGATGGACAGAGAAGGACACCCTCCATGTCCAGGAAGCCATGACACTCCCGGATGGTGACGGAGGTATACGGGCGATGCGGTGGGTCGAATTTCTGAAGGAATACACGCAAGGCTTGCAATTGAAGGAGCGGTTTAAAATGGTGTGAGGACGGGTTTCAGCAGATCGTCTACCGCCGATTCAAGTTTCTTTACTCGACGAACGAGGAATGGAAACGGGAGGGCAACCCTCAAGAAGGTCGCAACCCCCGGGAGGACAGGAAGATAAAACAAGAGGGGGATCATAGTCCTGCCGTTGTGGTGGTAATACCGGATCATCGGGCACGGCGTCTCCAGCATCTTCTCAGCGACCTCGTGGTATTGTTGGATGAGGTGTCCGGGATGAAGTTCAATCGTCCCATGCGGAGATGCGAGATGGTGGTCACCAAACAAGTGCTGGCCTCGGGGACATCAGACACGTATATGTATCGCATACCCTGCGATTGTTTTGATGAGCATTGCAACTGGAAACAGAAGGATTTTCAGCGTCGTCAACTACAGGGACGGTAGTGGCAGAAGTCTTGTCAACATCGGGACTCCAAGTTACTGGGAACCACCCAGACAACCCCTGGAAGAAGACGCATCCGGATCTGTCAGAAGGAAGGTTACGGATAGCGGTGATAAATGTTGAAACAACTCCGGGATAGTCATGTGGTTGATGTGGGGGACTCGGAGAGGGTGGTTCGATGTACGAAGAGGAGAAGGTTGGTGAAAATGACGGAACAGAACTCTGCAACGCAGGCACGGGCAAAGGAAAATGCACAGACGCCAATCATCGGCGTTCCCAGCCGTGCATAACCGGCAGAGTCCTCTAATCGATGGACTTTGATCTTGACCGTGCACTCTGGTCGTTCGACACAAATAAAACTTTTGCCGTACCGCATCTGCCTATATCCCCGACTTTGGAAGTCCTGACAACAGTTCTTATGATAGTGCAAGATTCGTCCAGCAATGTACCCGATGCCAAGAGCCCATTCTCTTCAGGGCGAGTTTCCACTGGGTCGATGCCTCCGATGGTGTGTTACACAATCTCATGCAGCAGCTTGCTCTCTTATTCCACCATGGAACCTTTCCTGATTTAAGATCATCGATGCAAAGTGGGAGGAAAGAGGATAATTTCATATTCACATTTTCATTGACAACTCCAGAATGGAGACTTCTTTTCATCAACAGTAAAGCATGGTTCTCGCGGGTTTCTCTATTTCCAGTGACACGTTGTTGGGGTATTTTGTCGGGTCCCAAAATGAACCTCGTTCACAACTTGATGACAGCGGCGATGAGTTCTTTCAAGGGCAACAACCGATCTACCGTTGTAACACCATGCTTACTACGCCATAGTAGAGTCGCACCAAGCAGCCTTTCCTATGCAAGACTGCCCACACCGCGTCGATTGAACGCTTCAGACACGGGTCGTGGTATCACCGAGCTGCTTGGCGTCCAATATCGCCAGCACAAGAGTGACCGTTGTTCGGGTGTGAGAATGCCACCTCACGAATCAGTTTCCTGTGGGGTTGCTTCCACCATCCGATCAGATCTCCGATAACGTCGAACATCATGAGGACTCTAGATGGTTCCCTTTCTCCATTTCATCCTTCAACCTCCTTCCTGTTCACCACAACACCGAAATGAAACCCAAACTACTCCTCACATTCTCAAGCGCTCTAATCCCACTAACCAGCGCTTCCTGGTCCGGCTGGGGAGGCTCCCACCTGAACAACCACTGGGCATCATCCAACCGCGGGATCACCCCAGAATATCGCCTCAGTTTCCCTCCACTGCAAGATCCCCGACTCCGGAGGACAGAGCGCACCCCCCGCCATCCACGGTTCCTACGCCTGCTACCCGACCTGGAACGGCTCATTCATTGCCCTGAACTGCCACATTCACTGGCGCCTCAACGTAACCCAACTCACTCTCGATTTTCGCCCGGTTACCACCCTGCAATGGGGCGTGGTCACCGCCGCCGCTTCCCGCACCTCTCCCCAGGTCGACGTTAGAAACAAGGTCGTCTATTTCGGCACGCAGATCCACGCCCTCCTCATCGCAGCTGATCTGTCCACTGGAGCTATCCTCGCCACGAAACAAGTACGCCCCCACGAACTAGCCACCATAACCGCCAGTCTAACCCTCTACGACGACCTCCTCTTCGTGGGCACCTCCTCTTGGGAAGAAAGCGCCGGAATATATGACCTGACCTACTCCTGCTGCAGCTTCATAGGCAACGCCGCCGCCCTCCGCTTCTCCCGGCGTCTAGGGAAATTCACCACAGTCTGGAACGTGTCCACCATCCCCGGCAATCTCCCCCATGAACCGAACAGCACATTTCAATGGTCAGGTGCCGCCATCTGGGGTGATCAGCCGCCCATTGATGTCCATCGGAAGCAAGTATTTTTTGCGACGGGGAATACATACACCGTCCCTTCCTCCTTTCACCACTGTACTTTTCCCAATGTTACAGATATGCATTGCTTCCCGAGCTACATCTGGCAGGAATCTATCCTGGCTTTGGACATGTACACCGGCCGCGCGGATTGGGTTAGGAGACTGGATAAGCTGGACGCATGGACACAGGTTTGCAGACCTGCTTTTAACCCGGAGCAGCCAAAGAATGAGGCGCTGTGTCCACATTATCCTGGGCCGGATTATGATTTTGGGATGGCTCCATCTATTGTTCAAGACGTCCGTTTTGGGGACAAGAAACGGGATGTGTTAGCCATTGGGCAGAAATCGGGACTATTATTTGGCATCGCGGCAGACACCGGGCAAGTGTTATGGAGAGTCCTCGCCAGCCCAGGCCACACATTAGGAGGTCTAATCTGGGGAGTCGCTGCAGACAACGAAAGCGTATACTACACCGGAGTGAACTACGGCCAACAAGACTGGGTCTTACAACCGGGGAATAAGACTACAGTAAAGAATAGCATCTTTGGCGCAGCAGATGTCAGGACAGGGGAACTGCTATGGCAGATCCAAGCCCCGAGGGAGGATGTAGCGTGGGTCATGCCGGCCTTGGTGGGAAAGGAGCTGGCGCTGTTTGGGGCGACGGGGACGCATGGGTATATTTCCCCGGATAACGGGGCGGTGGTAGCGGTGAAGAAAACAACCGGGAAGGTGGTGTTGGAGATGGAGGTGGAAGGGGCGTTCAGAGGGGGATATGCGGTGGAGGGACGGTGGGTGATGATCGGGACTGCGTATAGAGGTGTCGCGGGGGCTTTTTGGGTTTTTAAGGGTGGGAAATGAGCCGGGGATGGGAGATATGTGAAGGGTAGGAGACTGATGGGAGAGCGAGGGGATCTGGATATCACGGTATGGTACGCCAAGATATGGGTACACCCCTTCGACTATATAACGTTCAAAGTTTACGGATAGTATAGTGATGACGAGATGTCGTCTCGTGCCGTTACACTGGTAGGCAGCAAGGCTGGCGTTCGGGAAGAAGCACATTAAGGCGGAATTGTGAATAGGATCAGATGTCATCTGTGTAGCCGTGAATTTACTCTAGACTTCTTCTTCCAACGTAAGAATTGTTCCGCCAAGCTATATGCATTTACTAGGCAATTGGTCTTGGTGATAAAGATGATGAAGAGAAGATTCAAATTCTTCCAAGTCCACGGATCTGATCAAATACTTGGACTGAAAGGCCCACAATGGCTGTGTGGTGCCGTCGATGGCCTCGCACCTCCCACAACGAAGACTCCCACAATGACGGGAGGCTCTCGTTTGCTGGCAGCCTTGGCCATTGGAAGACCCTGTGCCTGTAGAAGACTTGGAATTCGGACACCTCCCAGGCGAGAACAACAACCAGGAGTCTTTCGCCGAGTTGTATGAGCAGACGAAGAGGGAGATCGACGCAGGGACTCAGGAGATCAAGGCAAAGATCGGAGAGGGAGACGAGATGGTCAGCAAGCTCGCTCCAGGCCAAGATGAGGGAGGAAGACGTGATGATGAGGGAGGTGGAGGCGAGGCTTTAGTAAACGTGAGGAGAGCCCTCATTGGCAGGCTCGGGTTGGACAGAGGGAGGCTGAGAGGGAGGCCCAGGCTCGGATTCCGGCGTTCAGGGCGAGTCTCAAGGAGTGGGATGCGAGGGACAACTGAGGGTATCCGAGGCTCGGAGGAGGGTGTTGGAGGTTCGGAAGAATGGGGAGGTTGACCTGGCTGGCGATTGGCAGGGTCAGGCTAGTTGATATCGATGTCAATATCTCGTTATGTCCGCAGCAGCTGTACAAGGCTGAAACCCCAACTCAACACCCCCGAATGAAGTCAAAATAAGCTTCCCCTAGCACCCACCCCGGCTGTACCCCGGCAGCACACCGTCCGACTCCCGCAACGCCCCGGGTGCCTGACCGTTTCACCGGCTGTCGGCGGCACTCGGCACTCGGTCCGGTCCCCGGTCTCCACTAGCCGCTCTGCTGCCGGGAATAATTTCATGTTCCAGCGCTTGATTCGCTCCCAGCGAAAGCAGAATTACGTTTGGTTCACCGAGAGCCGTGCCGCACCGAGTCAAATTTCACGCCGCACACGTCAGAAGACTTTTTTCTTGAAATCTTGAAGTGTTTGTTCATATATTCTCTTCCTTTCCCCAAAAAATATCATCTGTTTCCCATATACTACGATGTAATCCTGCCAGCAAAAGGGGTATCTTCAACCCTATCCCAACAAAAAACGCCAAACTACCCAATTCCAAATCCCGAAGCAAACGCTCATTATATCCGTCATTAAAGAAAATGATATCCTGAAGAGAGACCGATCAAACGCTCAACTCCGCCTCCCTCCTCTCCAGATTCCTCACGCAAGCCGCAACCGCCGTCTCGACATCAACGTGGAAATACGGCCTGTTGATACCATAAAGCGGCACCAACCGTCCATTTCCGCCTGACGATACCGGCGTAACTTCACCCGCAGCAGCCTCGATGTCGTCTACTCCCTTGGATGGATAAGCTGGTGGCAGAGATGAGCCTTCGGTCTCACCAACAGCGATCAAAGGTCCAGTTCCGCCCTTCTCGTCCCGACTTGCGCCATGGACCTTATCCACGCCAAACCCTGAAGCAACAAGCGCGCGCCTCGTCCACCGGTTCGTTACTCCAGCAAAATACCACTCCACCTCCTCGGGGTCGGTGTACCGGTTGAACTGCGTGCGGATATCGATCAATGCCTGCGAAGCGGTAACATCGAGGTTGTTGACAGCCGAAAAGTCCAGAATAACAGCCTTGAGTGTAGGGCGAGCGGCAAGTTCCTCCGAGTCATCCTTCTGCCCGCGGCGCGGACCAGGGTCGTTCCAGGGACGATCACCGATCTTGTTGTACTTGTTCAACTGGGTGCGGCGGGTGTGCTTGTAGATGTAGACGGTCATGTTATCGAGGTGGCGAGCGCAGTTGACGTAGTTCAGACCTTCGCCGAACCGGTAGATAAACACTCCAGGGTAGGGGGACTTGATCGGAATCTCGGGGTTGGACAGGTCATTGCGGTCGAGGTCGAGGTAGGCGTTGTGCTTCTCCATGTCGTCGTCGAGGTTATCGGCCAGGTTGGACTTGCCGAGGATACCATCCCGAGGAGCGGAGCGCACACGGACCTTTCCGACGAATTTTCCGGGGGACTTGGCGACGCGGAACAACAAAACGGCTCCGGAGGCCGCGACGGTGACGTAAATGCCGTTTTCGATCGAAGTGAAAATCGAGACGAAGACACCGGCGAAGAAGATGACGACTTCGAGAGGGGCTGTTTGCCAGTACTTCCACACTTCACGGGGAGGAGTAATGAGATCGAGCACGGCATGGATGATGATGGCGGCCAAACCGGCGTTGGGAATGTAGAAGAAGACCGAGGTGAGAGCGTAGAGGGCGAGGAGGACAATCACGGCCGTGAAAATACCGGCGAGTGGGGTCCGAACACCGGCCTTGGCCTTGATGGCTGTGCGGGAGAAAGATCCGGTAGCCGGGTAGGCGCCCAGGAAAGGGCCAAACACGTTGCTGAAGCCAATAGCGACAAGCTCCTGAGATGGGTTGATGATGTAGTTGTTGACACGGCCGAAAGACTTGGAGATGGCGATGTGCTCGATCAAAAGCACGATCACAGTAACTGGGATATCGCCGGCAATGGCTGACAGGAGATCTTTGTTGACGCGTGGAGCACCGACGTGTTGGAAACCTGGAGAGCATTAATGTCAGCGTCGAATGTTTATTACGCCATGAACCGGAGAAGGGTGCTCACCACTGGGGACATGGCCCAGAATCTTGAACTTGGGGTTTTTCTGATCGTGACGGTTGACAAGCCAGCTGACGAGGATGTACAGAATGACGACAAAGGCCATGCGGAGGGTAGACAAGAAGAACCACGTCTTTTGCCTGCTGGGATGCTTTCTACTCATAAAGTTGCAAAACCACCGGATGAAATAAAGCCCAAAGAGAGCAGTCATGCCCATGGCGGCGTCGAGCTTGGCGTTTGGCAATCCTTTGAGCGTATTGATGATCACTTTGTATGTTTCCTCGCGGGTGTTGATGCCAGGGATACCAAGCAGCGTTGAGACTTGGCCAGATGCAATACTGATGGCGGAGCCAGTCATGAAAGCGCCAATAGCGGTCAAGGGGATGAACTCGACGATGAAACCGCAACGAATGAGGCCGATGAAGAGCAAAATGCACCCAGAAATCAGCGCCAATGCACGGGCAATGTCTTCGGCTACAAGCTCAGGGTGTTCATCCTGAACATTGCCGATGATCTGTCCGACGATCGTGGACATGACAGCAACAGTCTAGGAAAAGGCCTTGTGTTAGAGGATTGACAGTCAAATCTGGAAGGTGTGTATTGCCAAGACCTACGCCGATGGTGATATCTTTGGAGGTGGCGAATGCCCAATAGAGCAGGAATCCGACGAAAGAGGTATACAGGCCAAACTCGGGTGCAAGGCCAGCCAACTTGGCATACGCCATACCCTGAGGCACGACGACGAATCCGACCGTAATACCTGCACTTGTAAGTCACTGCCTGCACCTTGGAATAACTCCGACATGAATTGAACTCACCAGCAATAAGGTCACCAATGAGCCATGTTAGGTTGTAATGGAAGATCCAACCGAGGAAAGGAAACAATTCCCTGAGATAGGCAGCAATGCCCTCTCCCGTGGGAAGAAGATGGAGGAGAGCTTCCTTCGCGGAAGGCTCCTCCTCGAGATAGGCGTCGTCATCATAGTACCGGGTGTCGTCCAGTCTTTCGTTTGGGTCGATCCCCAAGAATCTCTTGACACGGTCAACATTCTTGCTGGGAGCCATGGTTGCAGTACCGTTTGCCGTGCCGTGTTTGTGGATCGAGGCTTCGGGATGCACAAGCGATGGGAAAGCTACGTCCCACGAGGGGAGTTTTATATCTTTAAGGTACGGCGGAGCTGACTCTTTGGATCGATGGTGACATTCGGGATACATCCTTTACCGGGGATGTCGTCTTTTGTTAGCCGCACCTCATCTGGTTCCACACCAGGGAAAAAGGTGCAGCAGATGGCGTCGGTTGACAGGGGTGGAAACCCAGGATCGAGGGTCGATAGTCGAGCACGAGCGCGGAGGGGCCAGGACAGAAAGAAACGAGTCTTTTCCGTGGGATGATCTTTCAAGTCTAATCATCTACCACCCATGCAGAGAGGCGATGACACATTGAATGCAGAGAACCTTCAGCTTCACTCCACGGGAAGGGAATTGGTACCTCTGCGAGTAAGCGGCAGAGACAGCGTGGTAACCTAGAAATTTCCACTTCCATTATAATAAGACCCCTGGTTTCTCAGAGATGTAAGACATCTTGTCCTACGCCAAAAGTCAAGACTTGTTGGATCTGGATGGACGTTGCTCGCGTGTGGAACTTTTTGACGCGCGAACCAAGAATTAGGGCCACCGAACTCGGTAGATACCTAGGGCCTAACACGGAGACTAGCATGAAAAGTACCTCTGGACAACTCTTGCCTCTGCATTACCGTAGACACAGAAGTGTGGGATGGAAGCGTCTCCAACCTCGAATTGGTTTTCCCGTTTTCCCCCACCTTCGCCAAATCCATCCTTCCTCCATGTTTCCCTCGTAAAGAGAGCGGAATCGAGTTATTCCCAAAAGGCGCAATCGATGACGAGGACGAGAAGAAAGGCTTTGATGTCATTTGCCAGAGATAAAGTGGTCTTGCTTAGAAATGCCAGCCGCCATTGCTATCATCAGCGAAGAAACTTCGTTTCACCCTGCCGAATTGCCGTCGATCTTCCATTCTCCAACAAGTTTCCTTGTGCTGTTGCGAGTGGAGTCTCTCGCGCGGAGGGATGGATGGTAACGGTGGCCACTGGCCAAGTGCCCACAGCAGTTTATTCCCGATGCAGGAGACCGCTGTAAGTAGGATTCAGGGCAGCCCTGCCGATAACTTTATCGAACTGGAAGTTTTGATATTGTATATATATGAACAGAAGCCCTTCTTCGCCGAATTCTTCCAAACTGCCTTCAAAATACCTTCAACATCGACAAAATCTCGACATGTCGTCCAGAAAATCGGCTCGGCGCACGTCAGTTGAGGCACGAATCTCTGGGCATCGCGGTTCCCCTGCCGCCATCGCGGAACCAAGACATCCCCAGGAAGCTTGTCGTACGGTGCGGCGCTGAACCGCGAATCAGCTGGGGAGTGAAGACGCAATTCCGCGATTGCTTGGGAACGGCTGCAATGGGGTGCAGGATGGCGCGACGCCACAAAATTTGACAAAGGTTGGCGTTGGTGGTGGTTTGGCACATTTTGGTTCAGGTACTTCGTAGTTCCCGTCTCACTGTCAGGCTGTCTTGGCCGCCGATGAACGGTGCACTGCGAAAGCCGGAGCAAAAAGTGAGCTTTGGGTGGAACACGGTAGCCCAATCGGCAGGCCAAGCTCCATCTTCTTTTCGAGCCTCGCATTCTCATTGGCTGAAGAGCCCTTGTTGCCTCCTATTCAGGAAGTCGACTTCAGTTCTTCACAGCCCACGATCAGATTCGGAACGGTAAGTTCGCATGGAACTGAAATTCTCATCACAGTTCACATCATCTCAACGCACGAGCCATTATTGCATTTTTGGTTTTTTTGTTACTGTCGTGCACCACCAATACCATCAACTTTCCGCGCAGCTCCTAATTTCCTGCGATATGCACGCTACTTCAGGTATGGTTAGAGCAGTGGGGGTTCCTCGCGGAGCACCGTCCGCGCCCTGTGCCCCAAATGTACTTAAGAGTGGTGCCCGCCCGCTTTTCTGCATGACGACATTCCAGGGGTCCTCTTGCGCAATTCACCTTCAAACCATCGCCATCCAACCATTGCACTTCGGGCGTCAGCAGGCGACCCAGTCCAGCAAAAAAGAGCGAGTTTCCCCTCATCCACTTTCGATCAAGCTGGCTGCTGGGCGCTGCACTTACGGAGCCCTGCCCAAGCCAACGGCATGGAACGATTTTAGGGCATTCGAGCCGAGACGGACAACACCGGGAGGAGGGGAACTCTATTGATTTTCGGGGTCAAACGCACATCCGGGCCTGTGTCTCTTCCGGGGCCTGACTGAAGACAGATTCCTCTTACCACCGAGCCGCTCCGAGGCCGAAGCATGGACAAAAACGAAAGACCAAACGGGACTCCTTTGGAGAGCACATCGGACGACTGAACGGGATGTGGGAGCAGTGATGTCGGCGTCGCCGATCTCAACAGTGTCATCGCGCGGGTCGTCATCACACTTGTTGGCTGAAGGCAGTGGCAATCAATCACACACAACACACGGCACGACACGCGCTGGTCTGTACTTGCCTTCTGGGGATTGGTTTTGCTATGCACACCGACATCATGGAATCTCCCGCGGAGACGTCAATTTCGACTGTTATGGTGCATGGAGGGAGGGCACGGGTAAGGGGTGGTACCGACGCTCGCAGCAGAGGGATGAATTGCCAGGGTTTGCACCAAAACATGCACAAGACAGAGCTTGCACCCAGTAAGACCGTGGTAGTGGACGCGCTGCTAGAAGGATGCAGACGACGAGCCGCCAAGGTCATCCTGTCTTGTCACAAATCTTCGAGAAGTCTTGGTGAAAAGACCCTTGTGGGGTTGTCACCTGCTCACTTGCCTTCTCCAGATGCAAGTGAAGATGCGTCTGTGTGCATATCTGGGATCTGGTCTCACAGCCAAGCACACCAGGGAAGTCGTGAGGGGAAGCTGGGGAAGCGGATGGATCAGCCGGGCGAAGACAAGAAGCCAGCAGTTCTCCTCCCAGCTTCAAGAGACCCTCAGTTCAATTCCAACGCCAAGGTAACTTCATCTGGGGAAGTCGACGACCCAAGGGTCTGGACTGGGCCTCGTCTCCAAGATCAAAGCTGAGGTGGATGCAAAGGGTCATACAAGCTCATGAGAGATGGTCGGTAATGCAGTAGGCCGATAGCTTCCTCTTAGCTAAGGTGGAGAGTACTCGATTTGTAGACGTCTGTTGGTCATTCGGTACATCGCAGTCGATTCCTTAATTCAAGTGCTCCAGACCCTCAAAAGCGCTGTGAGGAGGCTAGCGTCTTGGACCGGGGGTACCGTGTGGTAGTGGCGCGATCACGCCTTCTAACGCGAAGTGAGGTGAACAATCCATCTTTCTCCCACTGAGAGAACAAGGACCCCAATGTGCCCACCTTTGACGGCAGGAGACTCTCCAATTCCTTACGTCTCGTTTACGTGAACGATCTTGGCTCCCCCCAAATTTGTCGTCAATCAACAGAAACTATTGCTTTCTTCTCTGGTTCTCTGCGTCTCTTTCTGCATCATCAGGCAACGCCACTGGTTGGGGGGGACCGTATTGTTGCAACTAACAACAAAAAGGTCGGGACTATAACGGGCCGAGCCTCGGTGATTTGGTCGTTCTAGATTTGTACTCTCGCTTCCTCTCTGATGATGATCTACTTCACCCCCTTTGAAGATGGTGTGCTTGAAATCATCCATCGCGGGATAGACCCGATACCAGGGAAGCACAGCAGACCTACGCCATACCGCTGCTTGCATACATGAGCCGGCATGTAACCCATCTTCATGAACCTGTGCGTCTTCGGTATTATTTGCATAATTGCTGCCGCATAGCTGCCTGCGTATCATCACGCAACTTGACAAGCGAGCTATCCCGGTGACGTCGCCCATCACTCGCCTTGCTTCGCCTTACCCCGTCAGAATGCATCCCATCAGCTCGAGCTTTGGGGGATTGGGCCCGGTCACTGACACGGAGAGCTCGTTCCCCGAACGACACCTCGAGGAATCTGAATTCTCGTCGCCAACAGAGTGGCCTACACACCACGACGTTACACGCTTCTCGACAATCAATCTCGACTTTGCTCAGGCTGCACTGCCCAAGTTGCAGACGTTCCAACCTAGCAATACGCATCTATGGTCACAAAGTTGGGTCGGCCAAAGCCAACGACTAAACAACCGCGGCCATGTAAGTTCTTGCGAAGTCTGAGTAACACTAGCAAGTTGCTAATGTCGACGGTCAAGCAGATTGCAGCCCAATCGAATTCGACCGACCATAATATTCTCCATACCACGTTCCGACAGGCAACTTCTCCAGTGCAGACAGAATGGGACCTCTACCGCGCCGCATCGGGAAGCTCACCACTGCAGTTTCACTGGAACCCCCAGTCGGCTCTTTCAAACCCTGAAGATGACTCCGAATCAATCCGAAGCATGAACGACAGCCCGGAAGAGTTCTTCCCACCATTATCAACATGGGCCGGTACGCACAAAATACGCCGACGGAGCACACACCGCATCACGAAGCCAACAAGGCTACCAGTCGGAAATAATCTCTCCCATAGCTTGGGCCTCGATAAGCGACATACTCACGACTCCAGTCCAGACCTCCTCGATTTCGGCGACACAAACTTCTTCGGTTCCCACACCAGCCATGATCAACTGATGACCCCTGAGAGCGCCACCACAGGCAACTTTATCATACCAGAAGAGGACAGCGCGGAAAAGGTCGACTCAAAACGAATTGCTCACAAACTATCGGAAAAGAGCCGACGGAACCGGCTAACGGTAGCAATCCGAGAGATCCAGAAGCTCTTGCCATCAGAGACTGACAGAGAAGACTCCCCTTTGATGAACGAGTGCGATCTATTGGTCAGGCCAGGCGTGCCAAATAGCAAGCTCGATGTGGTAGAAATGGCCATTGGGTTCATCAGACGGCTAAAGGAGGAGAACATTGAGATGGCGAAACGAGTCAAGCAGTATGAGGCCGCTGAGAAGGCTGTGGCCGAGTGTCGATGTCGACAGGAGACCACGGGGGAAAAGAATGCCGATTCAGCGCTGAAGGCTCCTGCTACGGAACAGCCTACGGACAAGGCCACAGAGTGAAGATTGTCAGACCATAGTCCCAACTTTTCTTTTTAGCTGTCGAGATACCATGTTATCAGGATGATGAATGATGGGATTTTTGGAAATGATACCAGGCAGGTTTAATGCTACAACGCTACCGTTCAAGAAAAAAAGAATTACTCTCAAGCTCTCGCCTTGGTACACGCCAATTAATACCATCCACGATGTGAACTCTTGTAATTCCAGCGCACCCGTGACCCAAGAAGAGTGGCCTCATTCCAGGACCTCATCATACTTCTCTCTGATGGCTTTGGGATGTCATTGCTTGCCACAAGCCACGTATCTCCAGAAAATCACTTGTTTCGATAATCACTTGTCTCGACAAGAGAACGGCGTAAGGGCTCTATGCGGCAAGGAGCTGGCAGCCTTGTCGACTTGGCAAAAACTACAAGAGAGAGAGGGGTTGCACAAGATCGCCGACCATGTCGGTGGCCTCCACAGATTGAGGCTCCGGTGTTAGCTCGGCCTCTTCCAAGGAGATACTCCCACGCGGCAAGCTCCGTTATCTCGGCGTCCTCGTGCAAAAACACCTTTTACGAGAAATGTTTCCCCGGGAAAGGGGATACCCGCGCCATGGATATCCCCGTCTGTGGAAAAACAGCGCGGGGGTTGCCGGTTACCGGGATCTCATACGATGTTTGCAGGGCACTGGCACCGAACCCGCAATCTTTATTCAGCATGTGGTACTGCAGGTCTTGGAGATAGGAGAACCCGACAGATCGGTCTGGTTTCTTCCCCACGAACATTCTCAGCTGTAGATGAGGATCTGAGACAGTGGGCTGTTATCGAGAGGAAGCTCGGCCGGCCCAACTTCCAGGGTAAGATACATCGTACAGCGTGAAACAGAACACAAGCAGAGCAGGGCAGACAATCTGGAAGGTTGGAAGCCAAATGGAGCAGAGGAACTAGGGCCAGCTGACCTGCCTTGTTACGTACACTGCCCAGAGCAACGCGCTGAGAGGCCCTGGCAGGACACAAGCGGGGAAATCCGACCAGGGGAACAGAATGTCTCTGGACCGTCTCACTGGTGAGTTAGACACTGTCCCAGGGTCAGGTACGAGCTACCTCGAGCGAAGCAGAGACTTCCGCTCACCCGAATGAGTGGGAAAGAGGCGTCACCCCGCGGGGGGGCGAACTGCAGATGTCTCTCTTCCAAGACAAGATGACAGGAAGGATCCATCTCCTCGGATCCTGCCCTTCGTGGGGGGTTGTCTTGGGAAAAGCCAGGGAGAGAGAATGGACTGGCTGAGAAAAGGTACGAAATACCTGACTGGATGACGACGGGAAATTGTTAAGAGAGCTCACGGGCACCCAGATACGCCTGATTATCGCAGGCTGATGACGCCGTGGTATGTGATACAGTGTGTGAGAATATGAAGAAACGGAAGAAGGAGGATCATCACGGAGAAGGGCCGTTGTCGTAGGGGAAGACGAAGAAGGAATAAGCCGCATGGGGGCGTAAATCCAGACCAGGGCGAGAAGGAAAGCTATGGCCGAAAGAGAACCAGAAACGACGGCAAGAACTTGCAACTTTGTGAGCGTAAAACCCTCGACTTCTCGTGTATGCTGACAGACCTTTGATGTGATGTCACTTCCTGATCAGTCCGAGCTGAGGAAAGAAGAGGAAAAGATTGAATCGCAGGCAGAAGAAAACTGGCAATGGGCACTGCCTGAAATTAAGGGGTGGTGGTGGTAATTGTTAGCTTGCACGCAAGAGACATTGGCGATTACGCAACGGCTTCACACCTCCAGTCTCACGATGAGCCAAGACACTTCGACCACAACTTAGAATAGAATCAGCCTCCTCGTCATCCATTTTCACTTTCATCATTCTCGTTTTATCGTCTGTGCAGAACATACCTGCCTGTTGTCCAATTTTCCGTATCGGGTGTCTGCCCGTCTATACATTTGTCCCGGGGCGATTGATGTTGGTGTAATAGGTAGGACGGGAGCGTAAGGGAAACATGTTCGAATTGGAGGAAAATGCCCGATCTCCCAAGAAAGCCTTTCCTGCGGTACTAACAATAACTCCCCCGGAAGAGAGTTCAATTGTGCAAAGTTGGGAAACGAAAGGCCCAAACATAAAAGAAGGTGCTGCGGTTGTGGAGCCTCGCGATAGCAACGATGCGCAGGCGGAATACCGACTACCTGGGACATAGGTAACCACAATAATGACAATTGCCTCTTTCTCCGAAACCCGAACGCTAAAGCCAAGGTTTAGGTAAGTATGCTGACATAATTTGGAACTTTCTTCTCATTTCGACTACCTACCACGAATTTTCGGGTTTCTACCTTGGTGTTCGTGAGAAATCGAAAGCCACCAGACGCCTCCTTTGCGCTTACACGGCAGGACTTGGCTTTGGCCTTCCTCCCTATTCCCCAGTCCTGGGTTGAGCGATTACACAATGGGGATGCCAATAAAGCGTCAGATCTTGCATAAGATATCAGGGTATCTTATCCGCCATGACCTCTTTCGTCACGGTCAGAGGTGAGGGTTAAGTTCCATTGCAAATATTTGAAGTTACCACAGACATTCATTCATTCATTCATTCGCTCATGGAGGAGTTCGCCTGTGTTCAGTGGAAAAGACCAAGCCCTAAGCCTGTAACATTGAAAGAAAGAAAAAGAAACGTCAATTTTCGTAGGTACCTGAAAGAACGTCATCTACCTACGACAAAGACATGAAAAAAAAACCCCCCGTTTTCAACCCTCCAGTTCGATCCAGAAAGCGCCGTGATCCAGACCTGTTTGAGGAAATTCCAAACACAAACCAAACCAACGTCAACAAAACGAATTCCTCAGCTAAACCCTCGTCCCATAACACCCGCAACAAACACAAAGGACCTCACCCTCCGCTGGGTTCGGATTAAATTCGGGAAACTGTTTCAATGTAGGCTTATGTGATTCTTTTTTGCTGCGAGTGACAAAGGATGAGTTTTGACTTACCACCTCAGGACCCAGCAAAGGGGTGATCACATAACCATGTTCGTCGTAGTGGTGGAGGACTGTGTAGACCAACCACAGTATGACCAGGTCTCGCTGTGATAGGCCACCGTACATGTCGACGATGACAGGCTCTCCATCTTCCTCATCTTCCTCCTTGACCTCGACATCGGGCTCGACCTGATCACGATTGGGCTCGAGCGGGAACTCGAAAACAAGCGCCAGGTCTCTGTCCTGCTCGTAGACCGGTTCGACATAGGGCGGGGGCGTCCGAGCTCGGTAGTCGAATGGTCTTTCTCTATCGACTTCGTAACCATAGGGGTCCTCGTTGTCATCCTCGTTGTCATCGTCGTCGAACTCCTCGTCGTCATCCTCCTCTTCAAACTCCTCGTTATCGTCCTCTTGGACCTCTTCGTCTCCCACGGGCACGATGGGAAGCCCGCCAACTCTGTAGTTGTCACGGGGCACGACGGGAAGCCCATCGACACGGGGGTTCTCGGCGAGGGGGACAATGGGAAGCCCGTCAACTGGGTAGTTGAGGGGCACGATGGGAAGCCCATCGGCACGGAAGTGACCTTGGGCGAGGGACATGGCCGTTGAGGTATTGAATGATGTGTTCGAAAAGCGTCCAAGTTTGAAAAGATGAAAGTTCGAAAAGGAAATTTGTGAACTGAGATTTGGAGTTGAGCAGATGAAGAGATTGAAGGGACTGCAGTCTTCTTATATGCGATCTACCAGGTAAACCAAACCTTAGTTCCTGAACTCGGGCCATGAAACTGCGGCTTCATGTTCCTCCACTGGAACAGACTTCTCTCTTTTTTTTTCTCGCCTCATCTCAAAGGCTTGGTCTGATGAGACTTTCAAGCTCTGGTTTTCTTGTCTAAGCTGACTCGTTGACGACCAAAGATGGAACCAGACGGGGTCTGAGCACTTGATCTTTTCCAGAAGGAAAACTGAACAGATCCAACGTGAACCCTTCACACTGTCGGTCATCAGTGTATGTATCAAGTAAACTGAGGATATACGTCCTTCTTTTGGCTGGATACCTCTAAATTCTTTCTACATGCCTGTGAACATCATTTTAACACGTGAAAGGGGAGTTTGATGGGGCACTCAGCGGAAAAGATCAAGGCCCAAGCTTTTCAGTCTTGACTTGGTGGCTTCCGAGCAACTCTCACTTGTAAGCTCAGGATCCCGGTTGCTCGCTCGGGGAAGGCAGGCAGGTGGTATCTTTCAGGCACCATCCAGACATGTACCTTTATTCATTCCGATGATGTAGCCCAGTGAGAAACTACTAATCAGTGGTGGTTGAGTATTTCCGGCGGGAAACATCATCACCACTGTGGTCACATAGGATACCAACCTCGTTCAGAACTCTATAGCATTGGATGCGAGAAACACGCGTCTCGTCCACGAAATGAAGTATGTGATTCTATTCAACGGGCACTTGCGGTCCGTGCGTGTGACAAGGGGAGAATCTCGGCTTGGAACAGATGGTTCAATTCAGTATAATAATCTGGTATGGCCTCAAGGTCCTTGCTTCCTTACAATCT
>MU864602.1:0-25333 GCA_033296905.1 Podospora australis
GATCAGGACATAAAAGAACGAACCATATGTAGTTAGTGTGCCAAGGCCCTTTAGGCTCTGTGCCTCCGGGCGAAATAAATTCCATCCATCCATCCGTCAGAACCCTTGAATGAAGCTATTCCCAGCACCTCCGCTGGCGCGATACCCTGCAGAAGGCAACGCCCAGGTTTTGCGCCAAGCTTTTAACCGCGATCGGGCAAGAATCCAAGAGCGTACCAACTCGTGGTAGGGAAAAGCCGATTAGAGAGCGAGGCTTTAGTATTCCGACGCCGCAAAGATCTGGGGTTTCATTTGGCTACGGGATCTGACATCTTGGACTTCCTGGACCGTCTGCTGAAAGTAATGATAATGAGCCAACGGCCAAGATACCGATCACGCTCTGAGACTGAAATTGTATGAAGTATATCATCAGTCACTTGATCCTAGGCTAGAACTCCCAGCCTGGACCTCAGTACAAGAGTGGTTATTATCCTGTCGACAAACAGCAGCACTTTTGGGTATCGAGTTCGCTACTGTGATGAGCCGATTTAGATGGTCACGAGCCAATCAAGGACGGTCTGCGCAGCGGAGAGCTTTCTCGTCCCCGTTAACGCCGACGAGCTGCGGCACGCCCAGATGACGTGGCTTGATTTCTTAGGCACATGTGTAACGAGCAGAAAGCCCCGCATCGTAGAAAGTCTAGAAAGGTCTCTTGTGACTGGCATATCCATGTCACACCAGACCCTTCCCATCGGGGGCTGAGTGGTATTTACGTACAATCTATAAGCCGATCCAAGATGAACCGTCACTGGAGCTCCTTTTTATCATCACGGCGCAAGCCAGGGGGAGAGCCTGATTATGGACTGCACGTCCTGGTCCCCAGCCCAAGGCCCGCGTCAGACACAAAGAACCCCACCGTGGACATCGTTGCTATCCACGGCCTCAACGGCGACTATCTCACAACATGGACCGACAAAAACAGCGGAGTCAACTGGCTGGTCGACATACTTCCCATTTGTGTTGCCGCATATTCCAGGGTCATGTCCTTCTCGTATAACTCGTCACTGCAATTCAGCAAGTCTGCCGCGGACGTCTCAACCTTTGCCCACCAGCTGCTGGAGAGTCTTCTGGCGGAACGGAAGACCAAAGAAGAAAGGAATCGGCCTGTTATCTTTATCTGTCACTCACTGGGCGGCCTCGTGTTTAAGCGGGCCTACCTGCTGGCAGACGAAAGTCAGAACTACGCAGGTCTTAGGAAGAAGATCAAGGGTGTCATGTTCTTTGGAACCCCGCACAGAGGTTCCTCTGTAGCAGGATGGGCGACCATGGCAGCCCGGGTCTTGGCGGCAAGCTCCCTTCGAACAAGCACCAACACGCGGCTCTCCAAAGACCTTGAGCCGGGGTCGGAGAAGCTCCGATACATCTCGGAGTCATTTCGGTATCGAGCGTTGCGGGACAGGCTTCAGATCGTCTCCTGTTATGAAACTGAAAAGCTGGGGTTCATGAATACCCTCGTAGGGCCTCCCTCTAGATCCTCGTGTTTTAGTTCTGTGTTGTCACTCTAACCACCTGTGACCGAGCTAGGTTGTCGACCGTGAATCCGCCGTCTTGGAACTCCCTGAAATCGAGACCGTTATTCCAGTTCAGGGTGATCACCGGAGCATATGCAGGTTCTTAAACGTCGAAGCGAATCGGTTTAAGCCAGTCGCGGCCAGGATCCAAGAGCTGTCCGAGAGTGCCGTAAAGTCCGGATGGGAAGAGGGACCGAAACCCGCTTCAAAGCTTGACCTCAAAGACATGCAAGAAGAACTCGTGTCAGTGGTGACTCGTCTAGATACAACCGACTACGCCGCACATCGAGCCCGAAACCCTGTAGCCATCAGAGGGACCTGTCAGTGGGTTGTCGAGCATCCCAAGTTTGAAGGATGGCTCAGTTCCAGCGAGACCCCATTGTTATGGATATCAGGTGACCCTGGTTGCGGCAAGTCGGTGTTGGCATCCTTCCTCGTCGAACGATTGACCGAGATGTCCAAGACGACGCGGCTGAATGTTTGCTATTTCTTCTGCAAGGCGGATGATCTGGCACAGTCTAACCCGGTCCGCGCGATTCAAAGTCTCCTCCATCAACTGTTGACTCAACGGAGCGGGCTTGTCACCACAGCTGATTACTACCTCAGGAAGGACAACTTGAACCTGGAAGACATAAATAATCTGTGGAGCATGTTGGTCTTGCTGGCGGATCGCGACATCAACAGGAGGACGATCTGTATTCTCGATGGAATTGACGAATGTGAACCGAAGTCTCGCAAGCAGCTGCTAGGGGCTATCTCGGGATTCCTGCATTCAGAAGGCTTGACTGTGGAATCCCAGGCAACGAACTCGAGTGCTATCATTGAGGAGACGGGTGATCTCCCTCTCTCCGGATTAAAGATTATCGTCACAAGTCGACCGGAAAATCAGATCAAAGTCGCTTTCGAGAAGATGCCTCGGGCCACAGATCTCGCCGACGACCCTTTGGCGGTCAGGGCCGCTATGATCCGCCTTCGCGGAGAAGACGAGACCGACGCCATCAGCCAGGACGTCACAACAGTGATCAAATCCAAAATCAATGACTTGATCGAGAGTGGACTACCTCCGGTACTCATGGAGACAGTCCAGGACAAGCTTATAGCCCGCGCTGACCGCACGTTCTTGTGGGTGTCGCTGATTCTCGGCCTGCTTGAAGAGAAAGTCGAAGCGGGGGCTTCTAGACGAGAACTCGACGATGTTTTGAACACGCGAGAAATATTTGACATCTATACCCGTCTCCTGGAATCAAGGTCGAACTCTCCCCGGGCGAGGAAAATGCTCAGTATCATTCTAGCCGCGACACGAGCGCTCACCTTGGATGAGATCAGCGTTGCCTTGGCGGTGCCACCGCAGAATCAGAGCCTTCTCAACCAGTCTAGATCTCCCCTCCAAGCCGGGACTCTGTCAATGACTGACATCGAGTATGACATGGTGCTACCGGCCGAGAATCATGTCAAGTCCCTCTGTGGCCACTTTGTGCGCATCATCCGCGAGAAAGTTTATTTGGTCCACGAGACTGCGCGCGAGTTTCTCCTTGTTTTGTCTTCGACTTCGCCAAAAGAGCAACATAGATTGTTTCCGGCAATGGGCGGCAGCACCTCTCCGGTCGACGCTAACGTCAGAGAACCGGCACAAGTGGTCCTTTATCAGCACTCGTTCAGGCTCATCGAGGCACGAGCGCTGTTACTTGAGATCTGCGTGACCTACTTGTACTCCCTGGCACAAGATCTGATGCGGACTGGGGGAAGCGAGTCTACAGCAGCGATATCCACAAAACCCTTCCTGCGATACGTTGCGCATAGCTGGACGGTGCACTTTCGCCAGATCAAACACAGATTGTACAGCGAAGATCTTTGGTACTTTCACGGTCTTTGCCATCCCCTCTTTCCTGCGTTCAAGTCGTGGACAGAAGAGTATCGGCCGTCTGATGGCCATGGTTACCACTATCCTACAGCGGTCACAGATGATGCGGTACAAGACTTTTATATCACTCGTTGCAACCTCGAGCTCAGATTCGCCCGTCGCTTGAAAAATGGTGTTGTACCGCTCCGGGATCAACACCACTCAGACGCGGACAGCAATGACGAGACTAATCCAGAGGCCCGAGCTGTACTTGAACATTCAAGTCCAGACAGTGACGATGTTGACGAGGATGAGGACGGAGAGAACGACGGAGATGAGGATACCAACGATGATGAAGATGAAGATGAAGACCCTCTTCTCACTGTTCATGCCACTCGTCGCAGACCAATCAGACTTCCTAGCGATAAGGAAGGTGGTAGTAACAGCAGCTTACATGGTCTCTACAGTAATCCGACCTCCCTGCCCAACCATCGACTTCCACTTCGTGTGGATGCTGCTGGGATGCTGTCGCTGGATTTTGCCATGAAGTTCTAGCGCTCGGAGAGTAAGTGACAATAAGGGACTGAGAAATACACTTGCAAAAGGACATCCCCAGTCTCGGCAAGGGTTCTGGTCTTATATTCCATTCTACAGGAACCCAAGACTTGACAAATCAACTGAGTCACCAACCCATAAATCTCTTTATTGTGTCTGGATGGTGTTCATCAGATTGTGATCAGAATAGCCCCCCTCCTTCCTAAGCGATTCCCAGCAATCACGAGAAGAGGTTATGTCGAGGACGGCGGAGCTTTCGAAGCAACTGTGAGGGTTATGGCGCCAGTCAGCGGAGATCAATCCTATTATGATCAGTCCACACGATCCCTCATGACCCAGGGGCTTAATCTCGTCCAGGCAACTTACCTGTGTGGACGACCGGTCAGCATATATCAAAGTACTCTACATTGACACCATGCTCTATCAGAACCTCTGGTGACAAGTTAATTCCCTCGAAAGGGTCCCTCTCCACGGCCCTGCAGAACTCGGCAAAGCCGACAGCCATGCGACCCAACCGCGGGTCGGCAAAAGAGACCTTGCCAGATCCTTTATCCAAGAATGCCCGACTGTGTCCACCGGCGTCTTTGTGGAAAATATTCACGGTTCTCAAGTTATCCGGAAGGGAACCCAGCAGATCGTTCCCATCATCCAGGTCGTGCACATAGCAGGACCCAATGAGAAGATATCCGTTCTTATCAACCGCTCGCAACACCACTGGTGGATCACAGCTCAGAAGAACGCAAACTTTGTCTCCTGGTTGAGCTGATGGTGAGCCAAGTCCGATATGGCCTTTGGACGTGTTGATCAAGACATTGCCACGCATACAATGAGCTGCCAAGGTTAGAAACTTGTAGCCAGTTGTTCCCGGTTCGAAGTCCTCACTGCGATATTCGTAGGTGTCAGACACCAGCCAATCCATGACCCGTCTGGCCTCCTCTTGGGTAGGCCATTTGCACGAGGCGGATGCTCGCTATCACTGTACCTGCCGCATAGAAATTCATTGCAGTACGCCTCTAGAACGCCTTCCGGCTGGGGTTCTTGCCCTTGAAATCCTGCCTTCCGTAGTACAGCACGAAGTTCTGCAAATATATCTAGAAGTGAGACTGAGTTGCGAGTCAGGCCCTTCAAGTGGCTGGACCTGTGTTATACACTTGATGTCGACACCCAAGCTACTCTCAAAACCCTAGACTCCGTGACCTGAAACCAAGCCTGAAGCTGCGAGGATGCAAATGTATCAGGAGGCATGCTGGAACGTAACGGCGTCGACCAATCAGGAACCGAACTCGGCCTTTGACCTTCTTGAAACTCGCAGTGGAGAATAATGTTGAGGGGGGCGTGCTGTATTGTCCACCGTGTGGCCACATCCTCGTACAGTTCCTTCATGGTCCGCGAATAGTCGGGTGTGATCCCCAACGCCTTGTCTGCAGGTCCCAGCATAGCCAGAACACCATACACTCGGTCCCTTGGGTCCACGCAAAAGGCATTGTCGTTGAGATCACGCAGTTCCATCAGGCGAATGGTCGACTGAGGATGGTAAATAAACCAACGCAGGAACTCGAGTCGGTTGTAGAACTCCTTGTCCAACCCGAAGTATATCGAAGGCTTCCGGAACACAGCTAGCCATGCTGTCCGAAATACCGTCCACAACACTTCTCGAGAGCCACACTTGATGATAGCTTGGGGATTCGCCAAAAAGACCTCCTGTCGGATCCATAGCCGCTCGAACCAGGTACGGCAAAGCAGGTGGTAAACAGCTGTCAGTTCTCGCGCACTCCAAGGTAAGTTCACATCGCGGTCAGCTAGCGTCGGGCCTGTGTCAGTCGAGGCAGATGGACGCATCCTCCAGTTTTCCCAATCCACATCTATCTGAGCCGAGATGGAGCATGCAGTCCATCGCGTGGTCGCTGTCGTTCTCCTGGGGTCCGAGCCAGGCGACGACGCGCCACGCGCGTTTGAATATCTCTCCCATCAACGCCACCTGCACCCCCTTTTCGTCATCGTTTGCCTGGTCAATGCAGATGGCGTCGATCCACAGGACTCTACCCTGGCCGACCGGCGATCGAAGGTGCCGAAGGGCGACTGCCAGGTTTCGAGTCACCTGCAGCGTCGTCGTCGTCGTCGTCCGAGCTTCGTTCACGTCTATGGTTGCGGGGTCCTGTGGTGAGCCCTATACGTAGGATAAGGCTTCATACTGAGGAACGACTTCTTCCGAGAATTCGGCGGGCTCGATAGAAATGACAATGTCGTCTTGGAAATTGCCGGCTTGGAGTGTTGCAATCCTGATGTAACCGCTCACTGGGAGAGGGGGATGTTTGTATGTGGACATGATTGCGAAATGTTGATGGTCGCTGTGATCTTGCTGATGGTGTTGGGCGCTGAAGGATCCATGCGCGGGGTTGGGGGAACCAGACGCGGTGGGAGAAAGCAAAGAAGACAGAGCGGACAGGGATCGAAGAAACAGCGACCGAGGGGGGGAAAGCAAATTCCATCCATCATGATCGACCCCCTCAGGTAATCATGTGTTACCTTGGGCCGGCCCGACTGACGAATCCCCAGGGCCAAAGCATGAGAAGGCCTCTTGGCAGAGCTGGAGGTTCAACTGATCACGGCAACGAAGTATTTTGGACGACTTGCTGTCTTTAGGCACCCAACGCTAGGGCTGAATCGGGATATTGGAGCAGCCTCTTTCCCTCTTGCGCGACCGGGCTCTCAATCTAATTTGTCGATACCCGTTACAGGTACCGTCGGTACGTGGCAGGCTGGCAGAACTGTCACTGCCATGCCGCTTGATTCCTGGATGCTTCAACTCTCAGGACGCTTCATCGTGTTACAAATGCAAGGCACTCCTCACACCATGATGTGCTCTCCAAGGTCCTATGGACATCCGTAATATGTATTTTCCAGATAGCTTGAGCACAGAACAGAGTACGTAACTTTTCGAAAGAGCGCTCAGAGTCATTGACATGTGCATGATAGGATCAACTACCGGCAGTCCGCAGCGACAACCGTTCCCACAAATCCTCTGGTTTGAAGGCGGAGTCCTGTCTATTTCAGCTCGATCTCCCCCCAATCCGGAAATATCCAGCCGAACATCGTCTTTAGCTCGCCCGTCTGAACACCACTGGGACCGTTGTACCCGCTGGTGTCGGGGGTCGGATAGTTTAGCCCTTGCCAGTCAACCATTCCAAATGACTGAATATCCGAGGTCCCTGTGGTGAAGCTGAGTGGCGTCATGCCGGTCATACTCGACCCATTCGCCAGGTGGAAACCCTCGAGACCGGTGACCATACTGTTGGTAGGAGCAGAATGGTTGCTCTCGGCAGATGCCACTGATGCGCCGGAGGAAAGGTCACCTCCATTCAGGACAGCTGGGCCGGCGGCAAAGCGCAAGGAGTACCGCCGTGCGATTCCTGCGAACTCCGAGATGATGTTGCCGGGTAGGATTCCCTTCGAGGCGACATCGATGAGGCTGAAATACCGGGATGCGGCATCGAGGAGGGCAAGGTTTTCCTGGGTGCTGGAATGAGAGGGGTTGTGGATGACGAAGTCAAAGAGGATGAAGAGTGCTGAGAGGGGCATGATTCCAGACAAACTACAGATTATCAGTACAAGCGACATGAGAGACTTGGACAGGGGTAATACTTACAAGATAGGAACAGATGGCTCAACGTCGATGAACCTTATCAACTCGATCACTGATCTAGCGGCCATCACGAGATTCGCTTTGCTCTCCTGGTTCGCGCGGCTTGCCTCGTTGTCGTCCGCAACGACCTGCAGTGCTCGTCTCTCTAGAGCGAAAACGATGTTGTAGTAGCTGTATTGCGTCCAAAGCAACGCCAGCTTGGTGCTGTGACCTGCGTCGGCGCCGATATCCGTGGCTTCTCCCGGTCTGAAGAGAGCTGGTATAGACTGCCGCCAATCTTCCAGCATGCGACGGACATTGGCTATCGCGGAGAGACAAGCAGCTCTTGGTTTGAGAGAAGCGCTGATTGAGAACAACGACGAATAGGCAATCGACGAGATCCTGCCTAGCCGTATCGCTGACACGAAGAAGTTGTACGGCCCAAACATCGATTCTGGTGCTAAGGGTATCATGACGCCGATGTCCTGATCAGCCAAGAGCGAGCTTGTGCACTCGGAGAAACTGGAGATCTTTTCGAGGTAGTAGATGACCCAGAACGTCCGCAGATGGGCGATCTCAACAATGCCGGACTTGTGGTATCGTAGCATTTGAGCCATACGAGCGGCTTCCGAGATGAGCGTCTGATCGAGCTGAAGGCAGCAGGGGTTCATTGCGAAAATGGCCATGGCTGTGAGTGCTTGTAGGTTAACCAGCGAAACAGGCGGGGCGAGTATTTCTGGCAGCAGGCCAAGTGCCACTTGAAATAACTCCCACGCTTGTCCTGACCCTGCGACGAAGTCGCCCCCAGAGAAGTACTGGCTGCCCAACGCCATGATGGTGTGATGCAGTGCCGAGAAGGCAGCATTGCTTGTTGCTCCGGGGATGGGGTCGATATCCAAGAGCCGCCAGGTGAAATCCATTTGGTCAAGGAAAGGGTACACAGGGTGGACATGCTCAAAGAATGCATCGACAAAACCGCTTGCCAGCTGTGGTGGCATCGTTGCCAATGGCGAGACTGCTGGCTTTTCAAAGCGAATATCTGTCAGTGATGGGCCTGCAGGTTGTTTGTGACAGACTCGGTGCATCATGAGCTCATTCAGGTTTTCAACCAGATCTCTCAGAGGTTCAGTCCCCAATCGCTCGGCGAGGGAGGTTACTCGGTGGTTGCTGAAGAAGGACATTGATGAACTGGGGACCCGGCTATCGGGAGCCTTGACGATCGAGGCCGATTCATCGTAGAGGACTGCATCCTGAGGACCACACTGGAGGATACGGTCGATGTACAGCTCGCCTGTGTCGGTATCGTCATGGTGTTGGTTGGGGCTGGATCCTACACTGGGCTTGGACTTTTGTTGATGAAGAGCAAGCAACTCAGCGGGGACTGCAGAGTTGTTAGTGATAGTCTTTGCCTTACCAAGAGGAGAAGACTTGCCTTTCACCCTTGCTCGGCGACGAAATGCACTAAAATTGCAGTGCTCATTGCGGTTCTGTCAATTCACCATCAGACCTTTGTGTCACTTCAACAAGGAAGTGGGGATCCGGAAGTCATGGCTGCCTACCGCGCAATGTACGCAGACCGTCGCGGCACTCCCGGGTGAATTTGGGGTTGGCGCCGGCACTTATTTGCATTAGTTTGCTGTCTGAATAGCAAGGAGCTGGTCCGGAAGTGGCCAGAACATACCAATACATCGAACCTTGCGCAATCTGCATTGATCGCAAGACTTGTTCACCCTCATCTTCGTTTTCTCGGTGTCGTTGTTAGACTTTGCGGTAGGTTCAGACTGTGCGACACGACAAGGCATCTGGGAAATAAATGTGAGGTGCAGGAGAACAAGACGTCGTTGGTGAATGTACGTTCAGGGGAATTTTGCAGGAACTTACCGCCCTTTATGACAGGAAGGATTCGGGGCCGAGAACAGGTGACGCGCTGAGGTAAGCTATGTCGTGCCGTAAGGGCCAAGAAAAGCACAACCTGAGGAGGATTTTTTCTTTTCAATAATTGTGTTTCGTTTCACCAACTCGGAGCCAACTACGGGGAGTCGGTGCATCCTAATGGACGATGCATGTTTGTCTGCGATGCATGCATGCACGGCTGGTTGGGGGCGAGTAGGGAATTGCATGGGGGCTCGGCTTAAGCCCTAACCCTTGAAGTCGGTGATGGCTTCATCTTACTCCTTCAGACCACCACACGTTTGGGAATGAGAATATCTTCTTACACATCACTTAATGTCAGAAGTCCAAGTACGCGCTAAATTCCATTCCATCACTTGATATTCGATCCAAAAAGTAATGATGGGGTTGTAGGAAAAGATATCCCACAAATGAAGAGATTCAGTTGAAGGAAAACCGTTACTATTCAATATCCAAGAACACAGGAATCATAATCAGGAGCGCCACCCCATAAGCCCCGTAGGCGCATGTATATGTCCGCACTTGAACCCCATATACGTCCCTGTACACCTCTACAGTCTCTATACCCTGCTATACTACAGTGAGCCCACCAGAAAGTCATGATACACTTCATAGGTCTTCGTTGTCCGGCCGTCGAGTCTCCGCTTTTTTATTGGAAAAGCTATTGGCTCATGGCGAGAATTACACGTCCAAACACGTCTGAAAATGCGGAGACCTGAAGCTCTGCACATACTTGCTTTTCCAGTGTTCAGCAGTTTCACTTTGAACCAATCTTCCTACATCCGAGACACCATATACACCGGTCACATTCTCTGTTACGCAAAGCCACCACAACCGGACAGTAAACAAGCTTCATCAAAGCGGCATACCATCCCACCGGCCTTATCATCGTATACCTACAGAGACGACAAAGATGGCCATGTTGTTGCCTCTTGATGGTAAGTACCTACTGCTTTCCTTCTTCCATAGCTCTTTCACGTGTGTTCCAAGTGGAATCCATCGGGTTCCATTTCACCCAGAGAAACCAGTATCACCTGGTGCTTGAACTCGGTTACCATATCACCCTTTCCCACGCTGAACACTGACTGCCTTCATACTTCGGTCAATTCATTCTCTCCGTGAAAGACCAAGGTCGCTTGCCTTGCTATCTGGCTCTCCGCACATAAGCTCTACACTACTCTCCTTTGACTCGAACTTGGCTGATATAGCTCCTCTTGCAGAACGTAAGCCTAAGCACAAACATCCTGGCCGACAAGGATCGAGGTCTTCGCCTCGTTAGGTGAACAAAGCACTCAAGATCGTACCTTGCTGACACCACCCCCACACCCACATAGATGAAATGAATGTGTACAACGCTGTGGTAGCCGGGGTCTACGGCGATACCACCGAGGACGACGCAGTTTCCACCCCCAATCCCGCCGCCGTTACGGATGCCCAAGTTCCTCATCATGTAAGTGCCAGTCCACAGAAAAGACCATGCGCACCTTGACTTGTCATGCTGAGACGATGACCCAGGTTGACCAACGGGTCGACGGCAACATGCAGACTTGCTATACCAACGATGCTTTCAACAACGATGTCACCGCTCCTGAGCACATCAATGGAGCCCTCGACAATGAGAACGTCATCCACGAAGTTCAAAATGGTTACAACTGTGACCAGGACGATGCCGTCTTTATTTACAATTTCGACAACGGCAATGATTCTACCATGCCAATGTTCCAGGTAAGTTGAGATGGAAGATCCTAACAGAGTCTTGCCTCCCCCAGATGAACCAAGCTGACAAAGATGAACAGGAAACCGATCATTTTCCCTTCCCAGATCTCGAGCCAGTAGCTACACCGAACCCGACAGCACTCTCCGAGCAATCAGCTCAGAATACTAGCCCGGACCATGCTCCTCCTCCCCATGGGCCCATCTATACGGCATCCGAGTTCCAACTGGATGTCTCTGCGCCTATGCCCTCCGTTCCCGAACAAAGCCAGTGGCACAGCCTCCTCGACAACCAGGCTGTTCAGCAGAGCCAAGAGTATGCGGCCGAGCCGGGTTACCATGCCACCGGGTTCGAGAATGCGGATGTCAACTCAGCTTTGACTAGCCCGTCCCAGCTTGTCCAGAACCATGCTGAGATGGCGCCCGGCTGCACTGCAGCATCTTCAACGGCTCTGTCTCGGTTTGCCGGGGGTTATGCTGGGATGACTGGGGCTGCCGCTCCGGCGCCTCAGTTCGGTGGTGTCGGTCCTGGATATCATTCGCACCTTGCAGCGCAAGTTGCCGACGGGGGTAGAGTTTTGCCGAACCAACCTGGTTACCCTATCCCTCCGGCGAACGCGCCCCGGTACAACCCTCCTACGCAAACCTTCGTGCAGGCAATTCATTCCATACAAATGGAGTTCTCCGAAGAAGCCACCGTCAGAGCCGCATCAACCGCCGCGTCAACAACCACGTCGACGCCGCCGCCAGCCGATGCCGACGAATCTCTGCCTCACGTCAGTCGTCAGATCTCCTCCAGCAAAGATGGACGAGTGCAGCCCCGGGCTCGCCATCGAAGAATGCTCATCTGGAGATATGCTAACCATTGCCTTGTTGATCAGTTATTACCCTTCCTGACCGACAACAGCAACCCGGGGTACACAACTCACGAGCCCACCCTCTCGCGGTGGAGCGGTCACGCCAACCCCGTCCCTGCTGGCGTAGCAACTAAGTGTAGGTCAACCCATGCCCAAGCTCTTCCGTCCTTCTTGCCGTATCTTTCATATCCCTCTCTTCCATCCCTCTCTCGGTTTTATATCATCCCAACTGTGCTTCGATGCCAATGCTGACTATTTCCCCCTCGTAGATTGGAAAGCCCTCTACAACCGCGCCGACACATCCATCTTCAAGAAGCCCGGCGGTCCGGACAGCAACAGGCGGTCCCAGCAGGCTCGCGAGAGTGGACAGACGTACAAGGGGGCGCTGGCGCGGTTGCTATTGGACATTGCCAAGTCTGGACGATCGACGAAGAGTGTGAACGTCACTAAGAAGCGGCGGTGTTTGCGTGCTGTGTTGTCTTCGTAAGTCTTTTCCACCTGATATCCCTTCATCGATAATAGGAAAAGAAGTGAAAGTGTTGCTAACAGAAAAACAACAAAGGTTGAGTCCAGACTCACCGTTGATCACCTGGCTGCGGGATGCCAAAGGGATTATTCTCTGGAACACCAGATGGGGTGCATCTCCTGGAGGTATCGCGCTGCCTCATCAGGGACCGGCTCCGGATGTTGACGAGTCGGAGAGTTTGGGGCGGTGGCAGTCAAACTGCCCGCTGAGCGGATCTTGGGTCGAGCCCCGGAACCCGTGATTACTCTTGCATGAGTTTCCTTCTGTAAAGTTCCGCTGAACTACTGTCTCGTTTGCAGGTGGCTGTCACAGCTGGTTCTTGGCCGCGCTCGAGCAGTCAAAGCGAGTACCTGTTGGTGTTGGTGGGCTTGGGAGCGGTGTTGCGCCCTTTTTTACCGGGCATATGTTTGGTCTTCAGGGGTTGCTATCAACAAGTTTGGGAGGCATCTCTCCTTTTCGGTTGTCGGAAGTTGTGTTCATAGGTCAGATGCCGATAGTTGCTTAAGTTGATCTTGCTCAAGCTCGACGTACGGCCTTCGGCTCTCGCCCCTATCTTTTCTTTTTTATGCAGCCATCTTTGTTTGTTGGCTTAGCTTGTCGGTTTAATTCCTTTGATCGGTAAGCTTATGGCTCTATACCCAGATAGTAAATGATAATCTTCACTCATGCCTCATTTACCTGCGCGCTCTCTGAGTCTGTCACCGCTTTATGATCGTGGATGGAACGCCAATCATGTTAGTGTGATGACAAGAAATACGGTGAGATTACCTATGAGGTAGGGCTGGCGACGCCACGTCCAAAAGTCCTCAAAGTTCCAGGGCGAGGTGTACCACCCATCAGTGGAGATGGACTGACTAGACCCAAGTGCGATAACAGCCAAGAACCGCACCTTAATGACCACACAAACTGGATCGGCATATCACTCGTAGTTAATCTCGCTGCTTCATGCCGTAATAGGATTTACCTGGTCAATCATAAGAGCGATCTTCTGCTGGGCGGCTTCGAAACGGCTTGTCGTTCATGCCGAGATGGCCATAAAAAGAAGTCCCATTAGAACAGGGCAGATCAAACTGCTGAAAAGACTAGCCCGAGAATCGTCGCCGCCCTTGTATGAGGTGGTTGTGGTTGCTTTTTGATGCCCTCCAAAAAAGATCTTTTTCCATTCCATTGACCGACTTTGTGAAAGGAAGCGGCAAAAGTCACGAAGTACCATGGCTGTCATCCCTCGGCGACCATCATGCGGGTGATGCCAGCCCAAAGAGGATTAGGCAGCAAGGATTCGTGAGCCACTTGCAGGGGGAAAGCGAGCAGGAAAGAGCGGAAGCCGAAATGACAACTTCTCAGCATCTTTACTTTCCCACACAAACGCATGTTGGTGATGCCAGTCAGTTTCACCATCGACCGTTATCCCAAGTTTATCCATTACAAGTGCTGTACCGTACCTGCGGGTTTTCGGATTGCGTTACTGTTGCAGCAGTGCCGTCGTCCAAGTCCCGGGGGCCCGGTCAGCAAGGGGGGTGAATCGACGCCACTTGCTGGTCTGCGCAACAAATGCCCGCCAAGTCCCCCGAAGCGAGACAACGACGCAACGCTCCAAATCTTTCCCCAGGCCAGCGCTAACCAGTCGTGATGCCTCGAAGTGCAGATCCTTGTGACGGGGAGCGCACCCGGCCAACGGTCCAATCATGACGGGTACCACACAACTCAGAATCAGCCCACATTCAACTCAGTTGGGAAAAAGAGCTCGGCGGGACAGTGGGACATCCCAGTGACGGGCCAATTGACCGGTGAAGGAGACATATGAGATCCCGAGCAGCCCAGCGAACCGCAGAACAGGGAACGGAGTTTGCGCCGCACTCCCACCTTTCTCTTCTCTAGCAGCATCCCCTCATCGTTGGAAGACGATATGGAAATCTTTTCCTTTCCCCTCACCTAGGTCATAGAGGCCATTTGTCAACGATATCATCATCTCCGGAGGCACTGCGACATGCCTCCAGACTCCCTGCCCATACGAATATGAGCCTCGGAAGCGACGTCCCAGACGACGCAAGCGGGCCTGACAATATCGTCACCAACGTCATCCTTGCCACTGTTCTCGCGCCGTTTTTCGCTCTGGTCTTCGTCTGCTTGCGGTTCTACACGTCTCGGAACATTCTCCGGACTATCTACAAGGATGATTGTAAGTGGTGATGCTGGCGGCGCTGTCATCAAGTAGGCAATCTCTGACAAGTCATTTCATAGGGCTCATCCTCATCGGACTGGTACGACACCGCACTTGCGAGATACGACCGAAGCGGCCCACTGACCTTCCCGGTTTTCAGATATTGTCCATCGCATACTCGATCAGCCTCATCGTCGGTACGTCGCTGCGAGCCTCACACAGTCACCGTTTGGGATGGATATTGATCAGTTGTAGCGACTCGATATGGTTTGGGATACCATCTGCTCTGGCTTATACAACCAGCCAGGGGCTGGGGAGGCAAAGATGTTGTTCTGGTACGGCACCCCTCGGCGGACGTTGTGTGCTTGCATTGGTGTTGACGTTGTGCCAAGATCACTGGATTTCCCGCCGCCATCACGAACAACCTTGCGACTCTGTTTACCAAAGCGTCGATTCTCGTCTTCTATCTTCGATTCTCTACCAGTCGATTTTTCAGTATTGCCGTGTATTCCGTGCTCTTCGTCGTCGTGTTCGCAAACTTTCTCGGAGCCATCGGGACACTTATCGCGTGTCGTCCCATGGCCGCGTTCTGGGACCGAGAGGTAGCCAAAAGAGGGACTTGCTTTAACAGGGATGCCTGGTATGCGTGGTTGATTATTCTGAACTGCGTGACAGATGGCATCCTGTTGGTTCTGCCCGCATGGCTCCTAGCACCTCTTCGCATAGGCTTCGCACAGAAGCTAGCTCTGGGAACTATCTTGGGGACAGGTGGATTGTGGGTGACCGTCTGATATCAGTGTGTTGTTATTAGCGCTAACAGGAAGCAGTGTCTTGGGGGTTAGTATCTTCCGCGTCATTGTCGTCTCGCAAGGTTGGGGCCACAATGACTATACGTACCGCTTCGCGGTCAACTATATCTGGAGGTATGGTCTTACTCTGACACCCTTCGTCGGTGGTCAATACTAATTCCAGACAGCGTCATTGAAACAAACGTCGCCATCATCTGCGCTTGTGCGCCAACGCTTCGGGCGCTATGTGGCCGTTTCATCCCATCTCTTCTCCAGCTGAACGGGAGACGCGACCCGATGGCTTTGTATACGATTCCTGTGTCGCAGCTGGCCAACCGACGGCCGCCCACTCCGGCGCACGTCGAAGATGTAAGCGGTTCATCGACCCAATTGACCTCAAATCACGGTACCAAGCTATTTGGCTCAGATCGGGCATCGAGTCGAGGCAGAGACCAACATATACCAGTGTAATATTATTTAGATCAAAGCAACATCACGCATTGGGAAACTTTGGCGACATTGGATTTTGGCTTTCAATGGAAGGGCAACTTAGACGACAAATTTGGAATGGATATGGGTGGGCTTCTGGACCGGTTACGGATTCTGGATTTGGGAGCATTTGGGGCTTGGATAGGGTCGTTACGGATACATTTATTTTGGCTAATACAATCATAGTTTGAACTTGCCGTTGCCGAGCAGGCAGACTTTTAATGTCCAAAGTCTACTTTATTGTTGATTATCTGGTACCCTCGAAGTTGACGCTATTGTACGGTCTTGGCAAGCCAACTTCAATTTGAACCAGGTTGCTTGCTTGGACTTCCCCCTTATTAGACCTGCGGTTGCTGTTCAACTGACAACATTCGAGGAGCATCTTTCTTCCCCTTATTACTTGGCTCTCAATAATTGTTTAGTTTCCAAGCCTCCGGTATCCCTCTTGAGTGCTTGGTAATTCCGGAATTACTAATCTGGTGGACCCCTCCCCGACCGATGGCGATATCGATGCATTGCATGTAACCCCGCCCACCCGGTATTTAAACCCGCATCGATGAAGCTCACCACCCCGCAACCGTTCGTTCCGTTCCGTCTCTGACATCACATCTCGAACCCTCATGTACCGGCCCCATCTCAGATCATTCTCATCACTACTCATCTCCAAGAATATCACCACGGCCAGCACCACCAGAGTCGTTGTCAGGACACCAAAAGCAACAATGACAACCGCCGCATTCCGCTACCTCGACCCAAACAGCTTTGCCCCTGGCTCCCGGCCTTGGTCGAAAGTTGACGTGGACTACACAAACTACTCTCGCACCGAGCGCCGGCGATCTGTCACTGATTTCCGGGATTGCATCGGTCTGCACTCGCAACAGGGATCCTTTGGTACAGATGTCGATGTTGCTGGTTTTGCGGTTTACCACTCCCCTTCGGCTGTGACCAAATCCGATTTTGAGAATGATGCCACGGTTCGCGGGAAGTACTACGATGAAGTTGAGCAACTGCTGCGAGAGAAACTGGCTTCTAAGGGGAAGATCAGGAAGATTGTGATTTTCGACCATACTATCCGGAAACATGACCCCAGTGCGCCACGCCAGCCGGTGCAGCAGGTGCATGTTGACCAGACCCCCAAGGCCGCAGAGGTCCGGGTACGCCGACACGTTCCCGATACAAAGGAAGCGGAGGAGTTGTTGAAGGGGCGGTATCAGTTGATTAACGTCTGGCGACCCATCGGGCACCCGGCCACTGATTTTCCGTTGGCGGTGATTGACTGGCGCACCACGGAGCCAGAGGACCTGATGCCTGTCGACCTACTATATCCGAAGAGAAAACCGGAGGAGGATGATGGGGATGATCGGGGGAAGGAAGTGCTGCCTACGAAAGAAACGCTGGCGAGTACGGAGGGGTATGAAGTCAAGGGCGAGACGTACGGGATACTGCCGAGCGAGAAACACAAGTTTTACTATGTGAAGGATATGAAGCCGGACGAGGCGATGTTTATCAAGTGCTTTGATAGTTGGGGGGATAATGAGGGCAAGGAGAGATTGAAAGGGGAGGAGGGGATGAGGAAGGGGATTGCGGCGCTGACGCCGCATACGGCGTTTATTGACCCCCAGACACCTCCGGGGACGAAGGGACGGGAGAGTATTGAGGTGAGGTGTCTGGTTTTTTATGAGTGATTTTATCACATGGGAAGGGGGAGGGGGGGAAAGGAAGGGGGAGGGGGGAAAAGGAAGGGGGAGGGACGAGGGATATGATTGCATGGCTGGAGGGGTTTATGACTGATATGAACAGCAATCTAGATTTTCATGATCCTTCTACTGCCAAGATGTGTGAATAATGGGGACTCGATAAGGGTGTGATCTTTTCAACTAGACGTCTGTAAATAAAACCTTTACATCTGCAAATTTCTACCAGAATATACGAATAAATTAATGCCACAAATACTTCTTAAACTTGTATACGTCTACCTTTTTTATATACACCTATCGTGTTTTTTTTAAAATGTGTAGAAGGCCGAGTTGGTACGCATGTAGCAGAAAAGATTATGCCTCCCAAAAAGATTAGTCCCCATTATTCACGTAGCGTGATTGTTTCAAGCTGTCGGTGAAAAACCAGGCAAAGTTTCTTCAAAGTTTTCGATGCTCTCGATAGCCCGGACCAGCGCCGGGTAGAACTTGTCTGCAATCTTTTGGATGCCCGTCGGAGCAGCGTGGATGCCATCAGATAGGTCGGCTGTTGAGAACCCCGTCCACTGGTCTACCACCCATATCGGAGACGTCGTGATGTTCTTGGATGCAGCAAAGGCTGGTATAGCGCGGTTGTATTCTTGGACGAGCCGGTTTTTGTTGGTGTCTGCTTGGGGGATGATTTGTGCGATCTGTTTCCTGTGTCAGCCATCATATTCCCCTCGTTCCTATTGCCGATTCACCTTCTGCCTGACTGTAGAGAAGAACAAAACTCGATGGAAGAAAGCGTACGATAATCCTCATAACAGCATTACTAGCCCGCATCTGATCAACCAACTTCCCCAACGCCGCAATCAAGTCCGCCACCTTGGGTGTGCCTCGAACGATATCTACCGTGCCTAGATGGACCGTGACAACATCGGCATTGTTTTGGGACAGCCAGCCAACGAGCTGATTCTTGGCGGCGATATCGATGAGAGGAAAACCGGGATGGCCCTCATGGTCGCGGTCAAAGTCTAGGTTACGACAGTTTTCCCCTGCCAACTCGCCGCCGACAAGATCAACGTTGCTGTGGCCGTCGTTTTGGAAGCGCTCCCAGATCCAGGCGCGCCAGCACCCGTAGTCGGTTATGGAGTCTCCTAGGGGCATCCAGCGGATTTTTTCACCTTGTGCGAGGGCAAGGGGGAGGAGGGCGGCCGTGAGGATGATTGGGAGACGCATTTCGCTGGCACCCAAAGGACTGAGTCAAAAGTGAAGAAGATAGGCAATAACTTTGTCTGACTCGAGGGCGTGGCCCATAGAACCTTAATATTTGTTCTCTACCTAGATCTACAGGGGAGAACCTACAGATATTACCCGGCGGGAGATATCCGGGCTCATTTATGTCTCCTCTCCTTGGGAGGTTATGGTCGGAGCATCACGTCCGCGTCGATCAAGCAAGGTTCTTGGTGCGACGTCATGGTGTTTTCGGTGCCAGTGTTGTTCATAGTCGGGATGAGCTGTCAATCATGCTGCGATGTCCTTCAGCAGTGATAAGCTCAGTCTTCGATAAGATAAGAGATAACAATTCAAAAGCAAGGGTCTTGAGTTGACTTTCTACCAGTACGAATACCAGCATCACATGGCACATGCGTTGAGCTTCATGGAAAGGTGCGCATCTTTCAGCTGAACGCACCAAGATCAATGCCCCCAGCTGTGGCAGGTCCAAAATGCAGGCACAAAGTTCTTGGATGCACTTATTTTCATCAACCCCCAAATGTGCATGCTTTTAGGTTCATCGAGCTCTTCCGCCGCAAAGGGAAACATGTCATGTGATTGGTCAGCCCAGATGGTGGGGTAATTTGCATTTTCCTGGCGCAGCACAGTCGCAACTCAATCAATCGCGGGGCACATATATTCTTCGCGGGGTTGGGCCTCTGTAAACTTTTTTTGAGTCACATTTATTTCGACGCTCCCTTTCTTCCCTACAACCACAAAAAATGTCGACAACAACACTCGAGGGCGCCTCTGCGCTGCTGGAGCAAATCGGCGCCGGCCCCATTCCTTCCATCCCCAAGGCCGCTGCCCACCCGCTGGCCCGCCCCGTCGATATCTACCGCCTCTACCTCGCCCAGATCCTCGCCAAGGCTGCCGGCTGCGATGCCGCCCTTGCGTACGATTCCGTACAAGTACCAGGCACCGCTGCCAACGGCGACCTCGTCCTCCCAGTACCCCGCCTGCGTCTCCCCAAGGGCGTAAAACCCGCCGAGAAGGCCGCTGAGATCGCCGCCGCCTTCCCCGACGCCGACGTCCTCTTCAAGAAGGTTGTCGCAGCTGGCATTCACCTGCCCTTCTTCTTCAACCCCCGCCCGCTCCCCCGATTTATCCTCCCCTACATCTTCCAGAGAAAGAACACCTATGGCGACGACCTCGAGGTCGGTCTCCGCGACCCCACGAACCCAGACATGGGCCGCAAGACGGTCGTCATCGATTTCTCTTCGCCCAACATTGCCAAGGAGTTCCACGCCGGACACTTGCGCAGCACGATCATCGGCGCCTACATTGCGAACCTTTACAAGAACATGGGGTGGGATGTCGTAAAACTCAACTACCTCGGTGACTGGGGCAAGCAGTTCGGTCTGTTGGCCGTCGGCTGGAAGCGATACGGTGACGAGGAGGAGCTCAAGCGCGAGCCCCTGAAGCATCTCCTCGACGTGTACGCCCGCATCAACAGGGACTTCAAGCCCGAGGAGGAGGCCAGAGATGCTGCCGCCAAGGCTGGCAAGGAGACCGCCGAGATCGAGACCAAGGGCTTGTTCGCCGAGCGCAATGCCTTCTTCCGCAAGATGGAGGAGAGAGACCCCGAGGCGATTGGCTTGTGGCAGCGCTTCCGCGACATCAGCATTGAGAGGTACATCCAGACGTATGCTCGTCTCAACATCAGCTTCGACGAGTACTCCGGCGAGTCCACAGTTCAGTCATCCAGCATTGAAGAGGCTGAGAAGATCCTCAAGGAGAAGGGCATCTACGAGGCGCACAATGGTGCCTGGGCTATTCACTTCGACCAGCACGGCGCCAAGGGTCTGGGTACTGCCATCATTCGTGGCCGTGACGGTTCCACCACCTACCTCCTCCGTGATGTTGCCGGTGTACTTGAGCGCGAGAGGAAGTACAACTTTGACAAGATGATCTACGTCGTCTCGTCCGAGCAGGACCAGTACTTCCGCCGTGTCTTCAAGACTCTGGAGTTGATGGGCCGCAAGGATCTCGCTGACAAGCTGATCCACATCAACTTCGGCAAGGTCGAGGGCATGTCTTCTCGTCTGGGCAACGTCAAGCTCCTCGGAGACATCCTTGACAACTCTCGCGAGGCCATGCACGAGGTCATGCGCCGCAACGAGGTCAAGTACTCGCAAGTCGAGAACCCCGATGCCGTTGCCGAGGCTGTCGGTATCGCTGCCGTCATGGTGCAGGACATGTCCGGCAAGCGCATCAACAACTACCCCTTTGATATGGACCGCATGACTGCCTTTGAGGGTGATACCGGCCCGTATCTCCAGTACTGCCACGCTCGTCTCAACTCTATCCTCCGCAAGTCAGACATCACGCGCGAGGAGCTGGTCAACCACTTTATCGACCACCCCTCGTCTCTCGATGGCGATATCGACAGCGACAAGCCCCACGGTGCTGACTTGCTCCGTCTGATGGCGCAATATCCCGATGTCACTGCCATGGCGCTCAAGAACCACGAGCCTTCCACCATTCTCACATACCTCTTCCGCCTTGCTCACCAGCTTTCATCATGCTACGATGTTATTCAGGTCAAGGGTACCGACGCCAGCCGCGAGGTAACACTTGCTCGCGCGGCTTTGTACGAGGGTGCCCGTCAAGTGCTGGAGAACGGCATGAGGCTGCTTGGATTGAGTCCCGTTGACAGGTAAGATTTCCGTACTGATTACTGACACTATTGACCAGACTGCTAACAATTGTACAGGATGTAAAAAATGTTTGATGCTTGATGAAGGATAAATTTCGGTATGACAGATCAAAAAAGGGTTAGGTAGCGAATGAATGACAAATAAGTTAAAAGCTTTTACCCTGATGCACTCATGAATGTGCAAAAAGATGTAAATAACCACGTAGTATATTGTCTTGAGTGCCGGCCGTGGTATGTGCGTCAAGCACATGTTTATATATATATATATATCCTCTAAAAACCCTCAAACTCCTTTCCAAACATCCAACCATGCCAGATGATTCCGTTTCCATTACGATCCTTCTGCCCCCTTTGTGCCTCTAACCACTCAAATCCTGGTAGATCGCCGATGAGAAGTAGCGATGAAGAGGAGAGCAGGTTTAAATGTTGCAAACACGGCCCATGGCGTTGACGTAGCGGCCGTCGCATCGCTTGTAGTAGATGGCCTGGCCGGCGCCGCCGCGGCCCTGGATGATGGGGTTGCGCGAGTCGATGCTGTCGCAGCCGCCGCAGCGGGTGACGGCGCGGCGGGTGCCGGTGATGCAGCGGCCGTAGTTTCTGTTTTGAAATTGTTGTTAGTAGCTGCTTTGGCACACGAAGCTGGGAGAATGAGGAGTAAAGATGGTTTGTATAGAGGTTATGATGTCGTAGATGTCGGTGAAACTTTGAGGAGAAAGGGAAGATGGGGAAGTGAGGAGAGGAGCCAACAAACCTCTTGTCATTGCACTGCTGGGTACGGCCAGGCTTGGTGCCGCCGTGGCTGCACTGGATGACGCGCTCGGTGCACATTTTTGCGGTTTGGGGGTTTTGGTTGAAAGTGTGGGAAAAGGTTGGTTTGGTTGGTTGGAAAGGAGGAAGATGGATGGATTGTGGCCGGCACAAGATTGAAGCGAATAGCTAGGAAAGAAGAAAAATGAGATAGGAAAAAGACCTAGGAAATGATGATGAGATGAGATGATGAAGCTGATGATGATGAGAAAACGGGAGATGAGAGGAAGGGGGGATGGGGGGTATTTATCTGTCTTTCTCTTCATACAATCTCCATGTCTAAGGCGGTTTGGTAGCTAGGTAGTTGGGAGGTTGGAGGTTGGATAGGTTGGTACTGGGGTGAAGGGGAGAATGATGCTATTCCTGTCAATGATAGGTTGATGGACAAGAGGAGGGTAGTATCCATGGTCCCGGATCCCTGGCCGAGATGTGGTTATTCTTGTCCTACCTCTGAGGGAGGGGGGATAGGTTCCAACAGGTCGGGCCCAGCCGATTCAGGAGGGAGATCGACATCGAAAATGGGATTGTGAGTGAGAAAAGGGTGACAGTGGACATGGATGGTGAGATGGTGGACGGTAGCAGGCCTTGCCCTTGGGAGACTACGCCGTCTTGTTTGGGACGGCGCTCATGAGTGAGATGACACTCTGAAGCATGCAAGACCTGCCGGTTTGCCGATTACTATCCAGGTTGTTTTGTTGGCGAGGTGGCATATGGGATGGATGTGGGACTGCAAGGGATACACATGTTGGTAGTTAGCTGTGGGTCGTGATGATGATTATGACTGGCGATGTTACGCGTTGGAGGTTGATATCGAGGCCAACACTTGGCGATAGAGACTGGGATACATGTTTTCAAGATCTTGCCATGGAAAAGATCAGGCTTATCTGGAAAAACCCATCAAACGCATGCTCTCGCTTCAGTAGAAGTGCGTCAAGGTGGCACGGCGTTGCGATGGGGAGAATTCAAAGCTATGCTGCATTCATGATTCTCAGGTGGGCTTCAGTTGTGGCCTCAACTTGCAGAACTGTATCATGACGACGCGCATCTACGGCGGCTGAAGAGGCTGCAGATCTTGAAGATACGAGTATGGTGTTACAAGCTTATGGGAAGCGCCGTCGGCCGCAACGCCACAAGCCGCCTCGCCTATTGCTCAGGTACTACCTCTTTTGCGGCGAGGTTGTCGTGGGGAGTTGTGGGGAGTTAACATTTCTTGACGTGGGTTGGATGGTGGTGGGTGACGGTGGAGGATGCAGGATCCGGCCGAGATGAATCGGACGCACTTTGCCGCATGCTAGAACAGGTTTCGAAAATCCGGAGTAGTATTCGAGATGTCGGCCAAGAAGGCTGTAAGCGCCACGGTTTTATGTGTCTTGACCTTGCCCACTACCTGTAGTTGTTTTTTTGTGTTGATTGGCTTTTGCAAGCAACGCTCCTGAGACGGAGGCTTGAGCTGAGTTGAGACTTGCAGGTGGCCAACCGCAACATGAACCAAGATGGAATTTGACTCAAATTGAAAAACATTGGTTGTTCTCGACTGAGGCTTGGTCTGAAAGTCTCCAACGGCAAGATTGATCCATCCAATCCCTGTCCAAAAATCGAGATAAAGGGCAGGTGGTGTTGCATCGAAGTTGCAAGGTTCATGATCCACCGCTTCTAGCGATGAGGCACAGCAAGAGCAGTTATCCAATGATGATTTGTTGGCTGTAACGATTTATTTTTTTAACTGTTGGGATTGTTACCCAAATATGCTGTTTGCACTTCCATGAACAACAAGGGCCACCTATCAACTGATACCTTTGAGCCGATTCAAAGCCTCTTTTCAATGATGCGAAGAATGTAGATGAAAGCTTACCTGAACCAAATCTCAATCGCAGACAGTCAGATAATAACGTTCTGATGGTGGGGCGCCGTCATTACACCAGACTTAAGGTTACTCCCGCTGGCGCGTTGTGGGTTTCATAGCACCGGGAGGTTGAGGCGCGCAACGGCACAGACTACCCGTGCGAGGCTCATTCGCCAGAACGATTTCCAGCTGCACCCCCCCAGGTTTTGTTCTCCCTTTGCTTTTCTTTATCGGACGCGCTAAAATTGGAACTACTTCTACGACCTTTGGAGGCGAGTCAGAAGGTTAATTCGACAACCTTGCTTTTGTAAGAAACGCGGTCGCATTGTAGTTGCAACCTTGATTGCGGCGCGCTTATCGTTCTTGGCTTCGATGTTGGTGTTGCAGACCATAAAAATTCCTGATCGAACTTCTAGAAGTTGAGTTGGTGAAACACAGTCAGCATGCCCCAGGACTATTCTGGACTTTTCTCTTGGTCTGGATCTGGAAAAGACAGATCGCCATTTAGATTTCTGGAAGAGATTGGCTCTATGCAGGAAGGGTTCTGCAGATATTGTTAGGACACGGGAAGAGACCCAGACATGCGGCCAACATGGAAATCGTAAAAAGCATTTTGGAGGTTGGGCCACGTTTTTGCGCATGTGGTTGTGTTAGAGACATGTAGAATCTGAGAACTTCGCACTGATGACCACTACGAACCACATGTGGTCGAGAGGGATTGACTTTCATGGGACTTCCAGATTCTCTGGTCAAAGTCTCTCATGACCCTTCAGTTAGAATAATTTACAGTTTAGTGCAGCATCAGATGGCCATGCGCATTTGCAAAACTTTCTCTTGAACAGCAACTCCAAGACTCGTCGAAAGCAGAAACCAAGATCTTCAGACATACTTGGGAACACAGTTAGATAACCCTAACCCCACAAGACCACAAGCAAGAAAAAAAGCAAAAAAAAAAAAGCAAAAACTAAGAGTCTCCGGTGCGTGATTGGGGCATACAAGGCAGCGCCGGTACGCAATGTAGAATCGGAAGCGTGGTGCCCACCGATAGACATCTATCTGTC
>MU864603.1:0-25308 GCA_033296905.1 Podospora australis
GTCCCCCATTGCTGTTTGGATCGTTTAACAGGTTCTCAAAATTATGCTGGTGAAAATTGTCATCCAAAAAATTATTACCCCCCCCGCCCCCCCCACCCCCCCCCCCCCCCCCCCCCCCCCCCCCCAAAAAAAAAAGAGGACACATGTTGGCATGCTTCAGACGACCAGGAGATGGGAAATTCGTCTACGCTAATCAATCGTCTGTGAGGTCGACCAGCACATCGCCGTCCTCGGTCTCGTACGTTTTGTAACCGGACGTGAAAGGGACATTGGCCATCCGAACGGGACGTCGTCAATAGGTTCTTGACTTTGGTTGGCTCTGTATTGACTTTGGTGGAAGATGTGTTGGACTAGGTAGTGATGGGAATGTCAACTTGTTCATCAGGATAGTTGAAGGCCATCCCACTAGCAGCTGGAGCTCAGGCCTCTTACCTGCTGGGATTTGTCTCTGATCATCTCGAGGAGTTCCTTTCTTAGCTGTTTTTTGGTCATATTCATGACGGACTCTTCTGTAATCGGGCGAGGGATAGCCTCCTGGGCTACCGGGGGCGGCATGACGCCCTCGGCGATCAGGCGGGCTAGATTGTCTGTCAGTATGAAGTCGGACATGTGCCAAAGTAGAAATGCTGAAATCGTTTACGACGTACCCGGTGAGCGGTAACGGAACTCGATAACGGCAAACGGTTTTGTGTGGGGATCTTGGAAGATGGCTGCATCAGCAGCCTGGACAGGACCACTCACCTCATCTCGCTTGAACTGAAACCTGGAATAGATAGGTACCTTGCGTCAGTATGCTTTCCTTGTTGTGCGATGGTCTCTCCGCATTATGCGTTGGGGCTCACAACTCACTTGACAGCACAGTCAGCCGCGGTGCCTTTCAATGCGCGTTCTGACACTCCTCCTATGTCCTGATAAAATCCACGGCTGTCAGTGACGTCTTGGGGTACTCGAATTGCTTCACCTTGATTGCTCAGGCGGTAAAACTTGAATACTAGCTTGCCAAGATGCTTGCTGAGGGACTCCTGTTGGTCAACCTCTGCATGTGAAAGGTCCTCTGAGTCAACTAGAAGTCAAACCACTACTGTCAGTTTCCGCATGGTGATCATTTGTCGATATCGGTAAGATCTTTTCCACTGAACACCTGCCCACTCGACTTTCCACACGCTGGAACAATCACCAGAGGCATACAAAAGAAATTGAACGCTGTCAAATTCAACCTGCCATTCGTGCTATCTGATCAGATTACACATGCCAGTGGCATTGTGCGGGCGTAAAGGCTTGTGCGGGTAAAATGAACAAAAGAAAGGTAGGCACAGCTTGAAAATGGGGTGTTGAGAATCAGAGAACGGGATTCTGAAGCAAACAGCAGAAATTGCGTTGTAGTAAACCTGGTTGTGGTCCCTACCGGACGTTCCTGTTGCCCTATGGCTTGCCCTTTTCTCACAGAATTCTTTAAATGATGTCTCACTACTACCGTAGTTGAGAAATGGGATCTTGTGATAGTCTATCACACCAGGGTAGATGCCGGGTAGAGCCTCGAGCCGGTGAGAGTCTTCCACCAGGGTGATAGTCTCTCACACCGAGATGGTCTGTCGCCCCCACGGGTTACGGATGTCTACAGGCCATACAACCAGGTCCTGTATTGGACACACGACGGGAGGTCATCAATTGCAACAAGCACCCCACAGCCGTTGCATTGGTATTCGATCAGATCTGTAGACTTTTTAAAAAAAAGAAAAGATGTCGGCCTTCTTCATCACCTTCACCACGAAGACCAATCGCCTACCACGACCGCACCCAGTACTACCAAGGCCAGCCTTAACCAACGGCGACGATCAACACCCACGATCAACAGCCTCGCTCAATTGGGTGCACAAGTATACTCATAGTGTTTATTTATACGCGTAGAAGGACGAGTTGGTATGTATGTAGCGGAAAAAGTTATGCCCCCCCCCCCCAGAAAGATTAGTCCCCATTATTCACAGCGTGCTTACCTACCTATCACCCCTTGCCACATTTCCGGTATAGTACAATTTCCTCCCAGTAGGCACGGTGGCACATAATGTCGTACACCCTATGCTTTGATTGGGCACATTCAGATGTCCGTTTTCTCCCAGTAGGGAACAATTGAGATATCCACATTGCATGCAAGCTATAGCAAGTATAAACATGTATGATGAGTATGTACAACGAGGTAAGAGTTCAGCATCCGCAGTTCAGTGGAGACACCGAGACAGAAAGATGAAAAATCATGTTTTTATTTACCATACCTTGAACAAGCCTGGTTTTCACAGTCATGTCGGGGGTGCGGCATCGAGAGACTGCCACACCTGAGACAGATACTTGCTGCTTGTGAAAGGATCATCACTGTTGTAAAAGATGTAGGTCATACACGAACTTACCTTGAGCCCCAAGGGCGTATTTTCATGAGCGAAGGCATGAAGATGGTAGAATTCCAATCTTATTGACCCCACGTCCACGATTGCATAGCGGGATGACAAAGGGATCTTGAGGTTGGAAAAGGGTATATTAATGTCATGACTTCTTTGAACTGTATACCATAGCCATAGTAAGTAATATGATATGAGTACATGCTTGGCCTCCATCATATCGTCTTATCCATCCCGTCTTTTGCGCATTAAACATATTATAGCTGTACCCTATTGGCGCTCCTTCAAAAGTGAAACCCGTAAACGCATAGCAGCAAATCGTCCCTCATCAGACCACCCACAGCAAGTTATGAAAACACACCAAGAAAATCTGACATCAAGAGCAGCCCAACAAAGTTGTCATCTCATCAGAAACCTCGTCCTGAAGGAGTCAGTCATCCGTAAGATCAACCTCGACACGGCCCCCTTCCAACTTCCACGTCTTGTACTTGGCGGAGAAACCAGCCTCATCCATGTGAGAAGCTTCACGCTTCACTGCAGGTGCTGTGAGATCGACTTCGAGCCGGCTATTTGCGAGTTTTCGGGCGTGATAGCGAGATGTGGACTCGGCATCGCTCATCTTTGGGCCCTCTTGCTTGACCCTAACCATGTCTTTTTGATCTTCTTGTCCCTGTTCGGACCGCTGTATGTTGATCGATATTAGATTGTAGATTCTGGGGTGGGCCGGGGAAAGAGGCGTGACATTACATGTACCCTCTGGCCTTCCAGTAGACTTGCGAGTCTCTGCCGAACCTCAGCCTCACTCATGCCGTTGATTTCATCTGATACCGTTTGCCGTGGCACGATTCCTTCTTTGATAAGACCCTCTGGAGACAACAGGTGTGAGCAAGTAGTGGCCGGTACGACAAGTCGTTGGAGGAATGAAGAGCTAACGTTTGGAGCGGTAGCGAAACTCAACATGCCAAAGGGTCGGCGCTTTGGGTCCGAATAGTTGTCTGTAAACTTCGTGCTAGTGTAACAATGGGCATTCGGGACTTCACTACGGATTATTTACACTAGATTAGACCTTCATGAAGTCCATGGCCCACTGCCTCAAGTGCCACGACGAGGCCTGATTACATACCTTGTAATGAAGTCCACAGCTTTACCCTTGAGGGCCTTTTCCGCGATAGTCAACGTCTTTGCAGCCGTGTAAGCGGGCACAGAGGTATCCAGAGGGATCACTTGGGCTTTATCCAGCTTAAACAGGAAAACCTTGAGCACTCCGTAGTTCTTTGCGGCTTTCATTTGTCCTTTCAGGTCCTCGGTGCTCACAGCATCCGGTTCCACTGGGGTGAGCGATACGGTTCAAGTTAGCTGTGCAATCTAGCAACTAGCCAAGATCTAGGGTGAAACATACCAATGTCAAAGGCGGGAAACTGGAACCTGGTCTCCTGGAATGTAAGAGGTTAGACCTCTGTTGTCCTCAGTGGCGACACTTCGGTTCCGGCATCGCGTCTTTTTTTTGGAAGCTTCCAGAACCTGCCAGACCTCCCCCGAGGCTGCACCGGGCACGCCCACCTCCGGGGGGCGCCTCCCGGCACTAGACTCAGGGGTAGTGCTCTTTTCCAGCACCCGATTCAGGGGCACGACACCGGGCAGTCCTAGTGGACTGCCGGCTCTCTGGCGAGTCGTTTAGTGCGGACCAGTAACTCCGGAGATGCCGGTGGTCCGGACTCTCCACGGCTGTACATATAGACTCTCTTTCCCCCACCCTTTGTAGTTCTCGATCGAAACCTCTTTGTTCCCTCAACATCACATCTCTGAGCACTCTTGTGCGTGACCCCTTACATGGAAGCGGGCCTGGTTGGGATCATAGCGAAGAAACCCATTGTACTCACTTCCAAACCACCTGTTGCGGAGCTTGCCGCGTACACTTTCGCGCGGGATGTGAAGTGGTAGGCTGATATTTCCGTCGTTGGAAACGCTGTAACCGATATGATCGGCCTGAAGGTCATTAAAAAAGCTTGGGAGGACGTCGACATTGTAGGCAAATTTGGTCCCGGGCTTGGCTTCTATGTATTTGACGATGTACGGGATGCTGCCACCTTGGAGCTGTTGTGGCGTCAAGTCGAAGTCGTCCACATTCATACCATGGTTACGACCTTCAGCGCCGTCGGGATCATCGTACTCTTTTGCGGTTTCACCTGCCTGGAAGTTGTAGGATGCCAAGCACACTGTCGCGGAAACACGCAAACGGCCCGTACCCACATCCACCCCTACCATATGTAAGGGTGTAAAATTGCTAAGAAAGTGATGATTGATGAAGAAGAAAATCCTGGGATTGAAGGTCCCTGAACCTTCCTAAATACCTAGGCTAGGCTAACAAAGGTGGGCGCTGAATTAATGGAGAGGTACAGGTGAAAGGAGTTAATACCAGTATCAGAGTGCCTCGCAAGTGGACTTAAAGTGAACGGGTATCAACTAAGTTCTCTATGCACATCCCTCCTCGGTAAGATCCACTGTCTCTGGAGGCTAGGTTCTCCTCAGTCGACACAAGAAGCGTCCTCCGTGAGGTCGACCTGGACGCGGCCGTCCTGCAACCTCCTTGCCTTGTGCTTGCCCAGCACAGCGGGCGAACCCTCCCGCTTAACACCAGCAAGCCCGGACGAATCCTCCTTCTTGACTGCAGCAGGCTCGACCAAAATAACGTTGGCTCTCTAGGTACAACACGAACAGTTAGTCCCAGCTGCCATGCAAGCGCTGTTTTCGTCTTAACCTACCTCCTTGGCCATGTACTCAGCCAGTTTCTGACGGACCTCCCGGTTCGTCATCTGCGCAACCTCTGCCTCGATGGTGGCCGGGCGGGGGCTAACACCCTCTTTGTACAGACCCTCTAGTTTCATCAGCATACAAGACACACAGAGGAAAAGACAAAGGCGTTTTTTTTTCAGAAAAGTACTAACCCTTGGTCCGGTACCGGAACTCAAAGATGGCTATGGGCCGACGTAACGGGTCCTGGAAGTCATTGAGGTACTGGAGGGTGGGCTCAAAGCTGATCATCGACTGGGATTTGAACCTGAACATTTTCATCAGTAAAAACACACTTTTTACTGGTTTCTCTGTGATGATAGATAGTTGCATACGCCGGGGCGGTATCAATTGTCATGCCCTTGAGGGCCGTCTCAGACAAGGCAGTCTTGAACTTAGGCTCCGGGAGGTTATTCGGGACCCCGGTGAGCACATATGCCTGGGAGATATTCATGTTGAACACCAAAACACGGAGCACGCCGTACTGCCCAGAGGACGGAAACTCCTGATGGAGGGACGCGGTGTCGTTGTCAACTGTAAATTCAAAACAACCAGTCAGCACCTACCTTAATTAATTACTGCCGTTCAGATCGAAGACTTACCAATGTCAAGCGCAGTAAACATGAACAAATTCTTCTTGAACCCCGTCTGGGGATTTCCAGTGACAATGTCGGCCGAAAGGTAGACATGCTCGCCGGGGAACATGTGTTTGATCTGGGTCCGGATGTAGTCGCCCGTCCCGTGGATCTCGCTGCTTACTCCGAGGTGATGGGCGCGGGGCTGATAGTGAGGAGCAACATGAAGGCGAAGCGCGAACTCGGCGCCCGGGATGGCTTCGATGTACTTGATGACGTGTGGGATGGGGAATGTAGCGGGAAAGAAAGTGGGAGGGAGATCGTAGTGCTGGCGGTCGAGGTTTTGGAGGTCCTCGGCCTCGTTGGGGTCTTCGTACTCCTTCGCGGGACTGCCGTTGACTACAACCCAAGCCCCAAGGCCGAACATGGAGGGGATGATGGCCATGTTTGTTTATTCGAGGATAGGAGAGCTGTGGGAGTTACGGTTGAGGGGACGGCGATTCCGAGCGATCGGACCGAAGAAGTCGCGTAAATAAATAAGAATGGGAGGAAAAAAGAAAAGAAATTGAGAATCAAGTTGAGGAGCGTGATGGCCCCAGCGCCTTATGCGTGCAGCCTGCGTTTGCAGACGAGAATCTAGCAGATCTAAACCAAGTACAGGCACTACCGTGACGAGAGGTGGAAGGCGCGTTTGCTGTGTGCCTCAGGAATCAAGGAACGCTATGGTGTTTCATAGCATGGGGATACACCGATCTGACGCGAAGACAGCTCCTGGGAAAGGAGCTGTGGCAGAGGTGGTGGACGAGGAAGCAGAGAACGCGTTTCTATGGTGGGATTTAGGAAAGAATGAAATTGTAGCTGAGGATATGAATATGAGGGTCCTACTGTCAACCGTGAACCATAGGTAGCCACACAGGAACTCATACAACATAGTACTAGAGAGGGCGGGCAGTGTGGCACGTGATCATGGTGTAGAATGGTGTAGGCTTCAAGGAACGCTAATCGCTATGACAGTTCAGGTTATAGGAATCTTTTCTCGACAGCGCCTAAGTAGGACAGTCACCTGGCAGTTCTGAGCAATGCCACCGTCACAGATAGCCATCGAGCTCTTCCAGATGGATGAATCCGTCTCAACACTTTCATTCTCAAGAAGAGTCATTTCCTCATGCTTGAATCTGAGCCAAATATCTGAGATATGCCATTTACTACGCGGTCTCCATCGCCACACCCATCCTCTCTACATACTAACCGGCTCTTCGCTAGCATAGAACTGCGAAGCCCTTCCCCCAGGATTCATCTCCAACCCCTCCAACGCCATCAGATTCACAAACTCCGCGTCGTAGTTATCCAAGCAATACTTCGCGATCATGTCGATACCTAGGTACTCGCAGTTAGCCAGTCATCCATTTCAAGTTCCTCTTATCCGAGTCCTTCCTCTCCTCCCCTCATCTAGGTAACCACCTCAACAGAGAAAAGGAATAAGACTTACCACACCCAGCCCCCCCAGCAGTCCACAACTCCCCCTTCCCTTTTCCCTCAAAATTCTTCTCATCCACCACCCACCTTTGCCAAACCCACTCAATCTCTGGATGAATCCCCCTCGCGGCGCCCAAAAACTCTTTATTCGTCGTGCACTTCTTCCCCTTCAGCAACCCCGTCGAAGCAAGCCACATACTCCCAATACAAGTGGTCATGACCACCCTCGTTTTCCCCCATGCTTCCTTGAGGAACTTGTCTGCTGCCACCGGGCGATGCGTCGGTAGCGGCCCGCCTATGAGCAAAATATCCAGATCTCTAGGGCAGGTATCGTATGTAGTGTTGGGGATGAACTTGAACCCGCCAAACGATGTTCCGCTTGATTTGCCCCCCGAGCCAGGGAAATTCTTGGACTGCGGGGGAGTGGTGGTGGTCGGCTCGAGATCCGACGAGATGTAGTAGAACTGGACATCCAGGGCGTGGTCTTTGAGTCCAGAGAATTTGTCTGGGTTGAGAGCAATCACGTCGTCGAGGTAGGACTGGGAGATGTTCCCAAAAATGTCGATGCCCATGATATCGGAGAGCTGGACTTGCTCGAGCATGACGCCTATGCGGAGGGTTTTGGGGGACATTTTTGCTGATTGAGTGGATCTATCGGCAACTGGAAATCTGAAGCTTTACAGGAGCAATGGAACAAGAAAGGAATGGATCGGTCTTATATAATAAAAACATGGAGAAGGTCCGGTCACATCCGCTGAAGACATGTCCCACGTTGCTTCCGAAGCCGGCCGGAATCCGGGGAGGCGCAAATGAGTACACGTGTAGCATCGCACAAGAGGTCTTGCTTCATGATTCACACTAGTGGGATGGAGTCAAGGGACCGTTGAAGGATCGGAACCTCAAATTAAAAACCCCAAGTCCGAGTGGAGTACGGGTAGGGGCTTGAGGGAGAGTTACACAGACTTTTTGCCGGTGGTGATGCTTATCCCGAGGCGTCTCGGAGGTTACACATAAGCGTGGAGCGAAAAGTCTTAGACCTGTGGATACAAAGCTGGCACTAGTGATTTTCACTCAACTCCCGTGAGTAACCGGAGCTTTTTGTTTCATTTTGAGTTGTTTGTAAAATACCTTGCTGGTTCATTTCCAGTCTTCATTCTTCCGGTTGGTGTTGGTTGACAAGATTGTTGACTTGAAGAGAGTGTCCACCCGCCTCCCCTTTATTTTCCTGCTTCAAGAAAGACATCACCCAAGTAACATGAAGGGGCTTTTCTCTTCACATGCTCCCTCAATCAATACGCTCACTCAGAATCCCCTCAGGACCCGTCCCTTCCCCCTCGAGACCACCAATCCCTCGACTCTCCCTTCCACTCTTTGCCAGTCCTTCTTGCGAACCACCCATTTGACTAACTTTGTGAACATCAGTAGGAGCAGGCGTATTTTTCTCTCCCCCCAAAACATGCGATGGTCGAGAGGCTTCATCCACCGGCTGCGTCGGCTTGTTACGTTCCATTTCTTCCCTTGTCTCGCCCCCTTGAGCAGCGTCGCCCATTGAGCCATCGCGGAGGTCGTGGTCGTGCACTTCCACGTGCTCGGTTAGGGGGTTTTTGTAGTCTCTTGTGTCGCGGGACATCTTGTTGATTTGGAGTTTGCCTTGCTATGATCTGATTGAAGTTGGATGAGGCGAAAGCTTAGAAGATTCGAACGGATAGCTGCTGACACAGAAAGTTAACCGATGAATACAATGTGAAGTTATAGCTCAGGTATTGTTAAAAGAGATATCGCATGGAAAAGACGGTTTATGGGTGTGGTGTATGGAAGGGTGTTGTAGATCCAGGGGTCCAGTCCGTGATGTCACCACTCTTCATCCTGACATCAGAAGGTCACAAACCTCCTTCTCCACTACTGAACTTCTGCAGATCAGAAGAGGTATCATTGAGCTTAGGTATCCAAAGACGTGATCTTACATTGTAGGCTGAAATCACACTCAAAAGCCAATCAGGGTATCAGCTTGCCGTAGACATATTCTCACTCAAGGCTTACCTAGGTACTCTCACTGCAGTAACTTTGCCGAATTCGTCCGTTCGAGGAGGAGACGATGATGAGAATTGTCCAAGACTTCGCCGCAGGATTACCATCACTCATACGGCTTCTTCATCACAGTGCTCTTGGAAACCATCAAAAGACATAAAAAACATAAATACCAGGTATGCAAAAGCTCAGCGACTCCCCCGAAGGGAAGCCGCCTACGAAACCCCACTTGGGATGTACATTGAAACGTTTGAAACTTGTATCTTTTTAACATGTTTTTTTGGAGCTTGGAGCGTGATTCGAACTTGGAGCTTTTAGTTTACAGTACTTGTACACGTCGGGCCCCCGACCACTCGACCACTTGGCCAATGTGTGTCGGGAACCCGACATTAGGGTATGAGAAAAGATACCCTATATACCATGTTTTACGTCCTCAGTGAGCTACTGGGGGTTGTGGTGGTGGTGGTGGTGGCCCGTGTTGGTGGTGAGTCACGATGTAAACAAAGAGAAATGTCGGACGAGGAGTGCCAGCGGCAGTGGCGGGCAGTGGTGGCGGTTGAAACAGCTGTTGTCGGCTTGGAAAGCACGTAAAGGTAAAAGAAGAGCCTGGATTTGTCGAACCTCGATCCCTAGAATGCAAGAAACCCAGAAACCCGAAGAAACGATGCGCCTGAACCCATGAGACCCTATTTAGTGACCTCCTCAGTCACCGTAACACGCGTCTCAACCCTGACCACACCTTCTGGTACCGGTTGTCCCCGTCGTAGCATGTAATCCCTCCTTGCCTGCTCCCGTGGAGCTAACGTTGCCCTCGGCGAGGTGACATTTTCTGCCAGTTCGACATCGACTCCCCACTTGTTATCATCCCTTCGTCTCTCGTCAGTGTTATACTGATCATCGATCTCGACATATCGGTCTCGCAGGTAGCCCGGGGTGCCGCCTATCGCACCGTCCAGCCAGCTTCTCCTTTTAGTGTCTGACTCGTCGAGTATTCCATATTGCTTGTCCAGCGGACTGCTCAAGGGAGAGCTCAATGTAGGGCTGTGGAGACCACCCCCCTTAAAAGGACGACTTCCTATCGTGGGCGGTGCGTCGTCCCTTCCCCAGTACCTGCCATACATATCTCGCCCGCGTACCGGGTAGGTGTCGCTTGGTCGTCTGTTGTGGCGGCTGCTCCCATAGCTGGGATTGCTACCTGTTGCCCTGGAACTGAGTAGGCGGGGGAAGAATTTGGCAACGAAAGGCTTCAGTGTCATGACACAGGCGCAGACAATGGCTCCATTGACTTCGACCGCTGTGAGGTAGGAAAGCTCGGTGGCGGCGTAGGTAAAGTCCATTTCGGTTTGAACTTTGATGAGTTGTAAGAGTCGAAGAATGGAAATAAAGCAGACCCTGTTGACGAATCAGTATCAATGACAGAGAGGTGGCGGGTGGGTTACTTACAAGAACCCAAATCCGAAGACTGCAGAGAGGGCGAACTTCTGCCGCCTTGGCAGTTGAATTGACCACACAACTGGCATGGGAAGCAAGAAGATGAGGAAATCCGTCACTTTGAGGGCAAGTCAGCAAAAACTGTCAAATGATTCCGGGTATTGAAAACCATCAACATACCCATATGCATCCCAGTGTTACTCCACCAGATACTCTGGGGATGGCAATAATTCTTCTTTACGGTGAAATCCCAATACGAGTTCAGAGGAATGCAAGCAGTGAAAGTCGCGACGGCCATGAACATATGCGTCAAAATAACAATCCCCAGCAAGATTTGCCCCGCAAGCCGAGCCCACTTGAATGTGAACAGGTGGATGTAGAGCAGCAAGATTGACACCTTGGAGAAAAGAAGCGTTAGGAGGTAGAAGAGAATCCCGTACCATGCTGCCTGTTCGTATATCAGAATGTCAGTGAAATGAACGAGTGATAAAAGACAATTGAGAGAGAGGAGACATACTCGTCCCCACGCAATAGCAGATGGGACATCAGCAGGATTCAGATCCCATATATGGCGTCCCGATCCGTGTATACATTGCTCTACTAATCCGCCGCAGGTTGCACCTGCAAATATCTGATGGTTGTTAGCCTTGACGTCCTTTTGTATCCAGGTGGATTTAGAGACACTGACCAATGCCACCAAAATACTCCAATCAGACCCTCCAATCACCTTGATCACTACGCCTCTCGTGTAAAACCTGAGCGCAACAAATAGAGCAGCGATGAACCAGCATACTGTCGCCGCCACGATGATGTTGATCTTTAATGAGTCATGAGGAAGATCTGGTGGGAGAAGGGGCGGTGCCCCTGGCGGTGGTGGTCCGGCGGGTACGTCGGATGGTAAAGGAGAATCAGAAGGCGGTGGTTGTGTGGTGTCACTCATATTAGCGACCACCACTATCTCGACGTGCTCTGCAACGTTGGCTCATTCGCCGTCACAGCATGTGATACCGACAGGATGGTTTGACAGCTGTCGCTTTTCCTTCGTCGATGGAGTAATGGTAACACGATCGATCGATAGCGCGGGGTGAGGGGGTATAGCGCTTGCTAGGTACACGATCGAGAAAAGAAAAAGGCGGGGAAGAAAATGCCCAGCATGCGGGTGTCTGGGCACGATATGATATAACAATTTGATATGACGAGACAGAGAAGGGACAAGATCACCAGCGGAAAGCTTGTGGGAACGGGTTGCTCTTGTTCACCTTATCAAGCAACATGGGACGAAAAGCAAAAGTTTGGTTCTCCGGAAGCGAGAAGTCTGGGAAGTCTGGGAAGTCTGGGGTATTGATGCGCGAGCAATGTGGTTGGCATATTGGCATTTTCTTGGCAGCAGTTGCTGGTTATTGCCTACGGTTGACAATGCAACGCTGGTACCTTGCCAAGCCGAGAATATCTTGTAACGGAGGGAAAAGAAGGTGGGCAGCACGGAAAAGCTGAACTCGCTTCGAACCGCGTGGTCCATCCGAAATAGCTTCGGCAATTATGTCCTTGGTGGTGAGGTGGTCAGAAGCACAGACGTTGGTGTGCGCAGTTGGTTATCGTGAGTCTATTCTGTCACGTACCTGTCAGCAAGCCCCGAACCAAACTCTGGGGATCGTCGGTGATCGTGATAGGAGAGGATCTTGTGGAAAAAAAGATGAGATGATGGGTTCGGTTGATGGTGAGACGAGTTGACAAGAAGACGCATTGACCGTATCAAATAACGCATACTTGCAGGTGAAGAGTTATGCGGCTAAGAGGTGACGTTTCTTGCTTGATAGGGTCAGGGCCTGCCCAGTGTTTCGGCATCGCGCAGTGAAGAATTCCATACTGGCAATCCGAGAGTAGCGCTGTGCGATCGTCATTGCGAGGATCTCGTTCGAAGGGCTCAATGTCTGTGCGTATTCTTCTCTTGTTTCTTCGAAAGATTTTGTCTTGATGCAAAGTTACACTGGCGCAGAATATGAGAGTTGGAAAGAAAAGAAAAAAAAGATGGTGTGATGGAACTTTCACTTTTCCCGTCGCCCGTTTCTCGTCCCGCAAAAGTGCCTGTGCGCTTGCAGATGGCTGCATACTCCCCCATGCAGACCACCACTAGCGGCCAGCCTGACACCGACGCGGCCCGGAGAGAAGAAGTAACGTTGTGATGGAATGGAGAGAAAAGACTGTTCTAGCAAAGACCTTATTTTGTGGGGAGGTGTTGCCTCGTTTGATCATGAAGCTAGGGAGGCAAGCGATCTGAGTGAAAATTCGATGAGATGTTGCAACTGTAGAGAAGAGCATCCGACATTAGACACGGTTCAGCAGCGAAGCCGGAGACGGCACCTGACCTGACACACATCCGGTACCCGAACCCCGGATAAAGTGCAATTTGTCCAAGGACAAGTCCATTGGGAGAGAAATCACGGCAGACAACTGCAGTCATTCTTTTTCTGGGGTAATTTTGGGAAGGGGTTCTTCTTATTTTCGGTCCCGGCTACCGAAGATGTGACTTTTCTGGTCGGTGGCTTGAATGTATTGGCTCATGAACACAGCTTTCTTCTCCTGCTTTTCGGAGGGCTAAATTGTCTTGAACATCAGCCGGCAGCCACAGAGGAGGGATATTCCTCCAAGACCGTTGCATTCGTTTACATTTCGATCCCAGAGAGTCTGTTTTTTATTCTCTCGGATGCATAGGTATGCCTGTTGCCCCTGAACAACACATTTCAAAGATCGGGGTCGACGATTTGATTGACGGGAATCGTTTTGTGGCGTTCTGCACGCAGGATTCGTCAGCACTAAAATTGGGAGAAGCCCGGAGCCCCAGAGGCCGTTGAGGAAAGAAAAAGCAGCATGAAGGCCTCATCTCCACAGCCAACAAAGGCTCAGGTCTGGGAAGGAAAAGATTGTGCCAACTAATGTGGCGTTGGGAAAGCCTATGCGTTCTATACCTCAAGGTTCAATCACGCTGAGAAGCAGGGCGTTCAAGTATGGGCATACAGCATAACTGTTGACCCTTCTTTATCATCTAGTAATCCACTCCCATGTTCAACAAACAGAGAACAAGCTGCGTGGCGCAGCGGAAGCGCGCCGGGCTCATAACCCGGAGGTCACTCGATCGAAACGAGTCGCAGCTATTAAGTAAACTTTCTTTTTGCAAATTTTCACTCACCCGGAGAGCGTGCTCAGATAAAGTGACGCCGTTCCAAACATGCCGGCAGATGAACTACTCGATCTGCCTTCACAAGCGTGGCACGGTCTAAGCCAGCTTCAACCCACGCAGTGTGGTTAGACCAGCCGTTTTTGAAGCCAGGTCGAGTAGCTCATCAAGGAAAAGACATCTGAATGCTGGGTACTACACGTCCAGACGGATGATGTCTGACCTTCATACCTCTACTTGGTTGAAGGGGACCTTATGAATCCAAGTCTGTTCTTGTTGCCATATAGTTCCCCATTACCTACTTTGACCAGGTAAGACCATTAACCATACCAAGCAAGAGTTTATCTATACTTGTGTTCTTCCATCCTTGCAGACCCTGAAATACAGTCAAGTGACAGCCTCCCAAACCGCCCTCTCCGCCAGTCCAAAACAATCCAACCCCCTCCCCTCCTCCCGTAATTCCCTCGCCCGTTTTCTATACGCATTCCCCTCCCCCTCATCAATCACCTTTTCCACCGCCTCTTTCACTTTTCGTATCTCGGGCTTTGGCTTCCCCAAGTAAATCCCAATCCCTGACCAAACCACCCGCTTACAATTATCCCCCTTATCCTGCCCCTCCCCACAAACCACCATCGGCACCCCATGCGCAATTCCATGCTGCACTGCCCCATATCCGCCGTTATGTACCCACGCTTTCCCATACGGCAGTATCGCATCATAATGAAGATAATCCGTCACTCTCGCATTCCCCGGTACCTTGAAAACCTCCGGTAGTTTTGCCCCTTTCCTCCCCAGTACGGCCACCGTCAGAACATCTTCCCGCGAAGCAAGCGCTTCAATGGTGGGAATGATCAAATCAAAAGGATCAACTTCCACCGTCCCCTGCGCCACTACAACCACTTTTTTGTCAGTAGCCTTCTTCACCTCCTCCCACCACCCCGGAAGATTAGGCCACCCGCCCTCTGGCTCCTTCACAGGCGGGAGGACCCCAATGAACTTGAACCCCGTCGGCCATTTCTGTCTTGGGTAGAAAAACCCCGGCACCCCCAGCTGCAACACCCGGAAGTGATGCCTATAATTCACCCCATCGAGGAAATAATTTAGGTCTTCCCCTGTTTCGAAGCAGTCCACTTCTTTGTATAACCTCTCCCTTAACCGCAGGTAGAGATCCCGTGTCTTGACCTGCCATTCCTGTCTCTGTTTCTCGGCCAACTGTAACTGTCCTTCCGGGTCGGGGTCAAACGGCAGTGTGTCATGCCACCCCGGCCCAACCTCAGGACAAGGAATAAAGGGAACCATAATCGACAACGAAATTGTCTTTCTAGGGCGCGGGAGGTGGGAAGGGAAGGGCGGGCGGAGGTAATAAGGCGTGAAGCCGAAGAACATTGATTCTGTGATTACCACTACTTCCCTTTCTCTTTCAAGACCGTGGATGTGCTCCAAAGCAGATAAAAACGAGTTCCAGGCATCAGTCAGAGTGTTGATCCAGAGGTGCTTAAAATCTTCCAGCACCCGATCTCGCCAGGGGAGGGACCAGTATCCTGCTGACACAGGACTGGATGGGTGGTTGGGGGTGTAATATGCTAGATCATCGACGTTGGCTTTTCCCAATAGGGGAAGAAATGAACAGCCGGACTTGGTGATGCGCTCCGCGTGGGTGGTGGGACCGACGAAATATGTGGGAAAACCTCGAACAGGGAAGTATGAGGCGATGCGGAGGGTTGGGGTGATGTGTCCGGTTAACGGGTGGGCAAGGAAGAGGAGGGTTGGTTTGGTTTTCTTGTCTTTTTCTGCGTGGGAGCCCATTATGAAGAGAATGATGTATCAAAGATAGGGGGAGGTAGGGCATCCAAAGAGAGGAGCGAAGGACGGGAGTGTTGTTGTCGGTGAGAAGGGGAGATACACGGCGAAGCGGGGTTGATCTCACTGCGCACTCCGGGCCCTCGGGGTGGAGCCGGATATTGTCAAGAGACCTAAGACGGTAGGTCGACAATGAAGGGAAACAGGAAAACAAGACAGGTACCCGAACACAAAAAGGCTGAAGAAATAGTGATCATACAATCGGCATCCCTTTCTCCCACTTGACTGGAATGTGGAATCAGGTCCGTCTCATTCCGCAACTTCACGGTTCCACCTGAGACAGCAAGATCGCGGACTCAAGAAACGAGACCGAACCATGGACGGAGCAAAACGCCATGGTCTCCAATTGTAAACAAGATACGAACAAGTATCAACGCCCCCATGCTCCCAAAATCCAAACGCTAACAATAATCACCGCGCAGCGCTCTCCCTCAACCCCTTCGTTCGCAAGGTCAATTTTTTGTCTCCCTCATCAAACATGACCATCTTCCCCCTAAGTTCCTCCCCTTTCGCTCTGTGCGGATTACCACCGCCAGCAGCAACGCTACTAGCGTCACTACCCCTCCTGCTCCCCGCCGTACTCCCCCCAAACGACGACGCGGTATCATCCACCTGCGTCGTAATCCCGGGCACAGTCAACCCTCTCATCCTCCCTGCCCAGAGACCCCTGACCCCTCCCTTTTTGCGCTCTGGTACCTCCTCGGTGCCTGCGCTACATACGTATAGTAAATACTTCAAATTGGGCAGAGTATGCCGGATGTCCACGACTTTCAGCCCTTGGCTCAGACAAAGTGCTTCGATATCCTGGTTAAGGAGAAACCAGCCATAGTCGAATCGGTACTGTGCGGAGGATCCGCCTCGGGGCACATACAAGGGAAAATCTCGCTGTCCGTCGGGAAGTTTGGAAATGTCGTCGCGGATAGTAGACCGTGATCCGACTGCCCGGATGGGGTAGGGTAATGGTACAGATAGGTAATACTGCAAAGCGTCTGTGAGCTGGGCGACGTATCCCAGCGCGGCAGAGAGCGAATCCTCCTGTGTTGAGTAAGACGAGTCGTTATAATTGGTGTTGGGTAACGGCAGGCCACAAATGGTAAAGGTCAGCGGCGGGGCAGGTGGTGGGAGAGAGGTGATTCTGTATATCCTGTCGAGATCTTCGCAAATCCGTCGCCTCTGACCGTGAATTTGTTCCTTCGTCTGTTGTAGGAGTTTCTGGGAGTGCGCAAGTTTTTCCCGGGCGTTGTTAACGTCCAGGGCTGCTTTCTCTTGCACTGCTTTCCCCTCGGCGATCGCTTTGCGCCTGGCTGCGATGGAGGCGCGCATCTCCTCGTTGCGCTTTCGGGCGGCTTCCACTTCGCGCTGTTGCGAGCGCAGATACTTGGTGGCGAGCGCCAGCTTGTCTTCTACTTCCGGCAGTTCATCCTTTGTTTCGCTCTCCAGGAAATCGTTAATTTGTCTTGTGAGGGCGTCTCGGGTGGCCAGCGCGTCCTGGATCGAGTTGTCCAGCGTGGCCAGGCGCATTAGCGCATTGTATGAGGATGTCGGTTCAGGGGCAATCGACTGTTTCGCGGCTGGCGAGGGGGGCTGGTTGGAGAGCTCGAGGGAGTAGATGCCATCCACCATGTGGAAGACCAGGCTGTTGGGTGGGAAGTGCACATTCTGGAGACTTCCCAGCCAATTGAGGGTGCGCAGGTCGACCTCGTCCTCCAGTAACAAGTTCCATGTCTCGTTATTTCGCTTCGTCCATATCTTGATGGTGATTTTCGGCGTCTGGGTGATGGTCGAGGCGAGGTCGGATAGCTCGAAGAAGCCAAAGTCAAAGTTCTGCCATACTCATAATCAGCGACCGGGTTGCCCCTCTTCTACGCATGTCCTGTAAGAACGAACTGTTGATCTTTCCGACACCTCGCTGATGTAAACCGGTTCCTCCTCCCCTTCCACATGCAGCGAAAAGAAAGCATCGGCTAGCTTGCTGTCGAATGTCTCCTCCAGCCGTTTCTGCAAGGTGTTGGTCTGGCCGGGTTGCGAGAGAGCGGTACTCCTTCTTCGTCCTGCCGGCGGTCGCAGTTCTTCCGAAGATAAGGCATGGTGTAGGTGGGAGGCATTTCGCAGCGATTCGAGTTTGGCGGGGCTCTTGTTAAGAGCAGCGTCGTCGGCGGTGCGTCCCTGCGATCTGGTAAAGGAGAGGTTCCTCAGCGAGATGCCGCGCAAGTGTCGGAGCTTGCGATTCTGCGGGAGCAACAGCGGCCGCGATGACTCGGTCGACATTGTTTCATTTCGTAGCGAATATTTGCAAAGTCCGAGACAGCAAGTTTTTCGAGGATGACCCGACGCGCGTTCGATTTATTATTAACTAAACGTCGCACCAGCATGCACTGGATGCAATTGAAGCATTGGACAGCATTAGATGGTGCTTGGCAATGGGGAGCTTCGTGGGATCTTGGCATTCGTCTGGAGAACGATGACGCCATGTCCATCTTGTGGACCGTGCGCCTGATGTCCTCCTTTAGCAGTCAAGATGTGTGGGGACTAATAAGGGTGTGATATTTTCGATTCGACGCCTTTAAATAAACCTTTCACACCTGCAAAATCTACTAGAATGTATCAACTGATTTAATACACGAATACCCATTGAACTTGAATACGTCTACCTTTTTTTATACACCTATAGTGTTCATTTGAATGCATAGAAGGCCGAGTTGGCACGCGTGTAGCGGAAAAGACTATGCCTCTCGAGGTCCCAAAAAGATTAGTCCCCATTATTCACACAGCGTGCCTCCTTAAGCAGTGAACTTCAGCGACTGGCGTTCATTTTTAGTCGTCATAGGGGCTGAACTCTTGGGAAATATCTGCTTCTTGCAACTTCGGAAAAAGCTGACCCCAGGGCAAAAGCCCGGCTTTCTGCGTCTCTGTCTCAAACATATCTTTTGTTCAAATAATGTCCAAAATTATCTTCGCCATCAACACTCTGCAGCATTCTCGCCGCAACGCCAGTCCATCCAAATAATTACGAAGGAGAAAAAAGTGGCAGTGATGCCTGGTATCTTACAAAATTCCAACCTATATCCTCCTAACCCGTCCTCACATTCGATATCCATAGTTCCCCTGTTGTTGGTATGGTGACACCTGTGGTGGTTGCTGATATACAGGCTCCGCCGGCATCCTCATCTCCCGCAGGCTTTCCCTGAATTGGGGATCTTTCGTCGGCGTCGCCAACCGCTCTCCCCGATACCAGCCAGGAATCTCATTCTTGTTGGCAGCCAAATCAGTCATTGATCCCGTCGCAGCATGCCTTATCCCATACAGCCGGTCCAGCTCTTGGTCTTCGAGCTTGCTCTTTTTCCGTCGCCAACACCAGAAGAGAACGACAACAAACGCCATCACCACCACTACGGCACCTGCCACTCCAAGCCCTACTTTTACACTCGACCCAAGACCTGGTTGATCTTCAACATCTGTGGAGTTGTTGAGTGATGATGTGGGCGCCGCAAACAAACTTCCGTCGGGATTGAGTAGTGTGCCTGTTATCGCGCCAGTGGGTTGGGTGTCACTGTCGTCATCGCCGTCACCATCGAGCACAAGTGTCTCTTCAGTGGGCTCATTCTCAGTATCGATGACCTTCGTGCCGGATGCCGATTCTAGTGGAATGCTGGTCCGTGTTGCTGTCGGCGAAGAGGACTTTGGACGGTCGCTGCTTTGCCAGTTGATCTGGATCATGGGCGCAAACATGCTGAAGGCGGTGACGGAATCATCCGGTATGGTCATGAACGTAAGACCGCCGCTCTTGCTGCCGTCACATGTCACAGTGGGAATGGTGGTCGAGGTGGCAACTATGGTGCAGGTCTGCCCGTTGATGTTGGCGCAGCCATATCCACTGAGGTTGTCAGTATGGTTTGATTCGAACAAGACAAGCCATCAGACTAGTAGCTCACCTTGGACAACATCCGACTGCCGTCTCGCCGGCGAGCAGCTTGAACTGGACAGGCCAGTCCGACCCTCCCCCGCTTCCTCCGGTCGCCGAGCACGCAGTCGCGTACCCAATCGGGCAGTGAAGGCCTGGTGAGTAATACCCCCACCCGTGAAGCGGCGCCTCTCTTGACTCTGCCCCTTTGGACGTTGCTGGCCAGCAGGATGTGGCATCGGTTGCCTTTCCACGGGAGCATGCTTGCCCTAACCAGGCGACGTCCTGGTCCTTTGCTCCTCCGAATACGCCGCCCAGAAAGCCTTTCCCAGCTCCGACAGCTACAGTGCACCCTGGCGGCGGAGTAAACGTGGTCGTCAACGGTCCAAGGTTGGTAGGCGCCTGGTTTATGAGAACGGTGGCCGACATCTTGCTGGTATTTCTTTGGTAAGAAGCTTCGTTTTCTTGCTTCGTTACTCTTCCGGGAGGCTTTGATCTTAACCAGGAGGAAACCCCCTTTTGTCGAGCGCAGGATTTGAGAGACAGAACGTTACATGCAGAAACACCACGAAAGGCAGACGCCACAAACCCTTTTTACGAGTCAACGGAACACCTAAATGGGAAGGTTTCTCACCCAGTCTCCCAATTTCCCGAATCGGAATGCGATCAGCCCTGTGGGAGGGACAAACACCGGCACCACCCACCCACCCCTCGCTGGCATGGTGGTCCCTTCGACTCCCTTGAATGCAGTTTTGTTCCCTGCGAATGACCTCATTTTGTCTGGGGCCAAATGGCTTACGGCGTTTCAGCTCCCTGGCCGGTACCACTTGAGTCTTCCTGCCAAGAGGCGATCGCCGTTGAAGATCCACAAGATCTCAGGGAACCCTCTGGTGGTTTGGTGTCGATCTTTTCCCAGGGTGGCATTTCCGTCCCCGCATTTCCAGCCCCTGACGATCTCCGCGCATACCGCCGACAACGAAAGCCTACCAAACGATAACAACACCTTCAACCGAAGGTCGCACAAGTGGGTAGGACTTTTCTCTTTTCCGTCTCCAGATATTTGCTTGGTCATTCGGGCTTTGAGTGGTACAAACAAGGCGTATCGCAGTTTCATGAGGATGAATCTGGCAACGATGGACTTCTTGTCTGAGTTTGAAGTGTGAAGGTTTTCCGGTATCCGAGTGGATCAACCACATCTTGGGAATCCGACGACGGGAAAGTTAAGGACCCAAGATGGAGAACATATTTTCTTCTCCCTTTCGTCGCTGTTCGGGGAAGCCAAGACCCATCAAACGGTTCCTGTGGACTTGCATGTCGCTTGCATAGTGGCGTCCCGGCAGTCAGTCGGAGGGCGCCGGGTTGGGTGAGTTCTGGTCTGACAGGAGCCGCCGTTACCGACGGAAACGAGAATGACCTCACACCGGCTTCTTCAAGTGTTTTGCGAGTTCATGAGGGTGGTGGCATCTCGGCCATTTTACCCCGCGCCGAAGTACGCAAAAGCTGTTGACACTGCAGTGCCGACTTACACACGAAGGGGGTGCGGGGCTCAGGAGCCGACAACACCCGAACAACCTTGGGTATCTCGATTGATATCAGGCAATTGCAGGTTGTACTGCGCTGATGATATGTTGGTGTCCCTGAGGCCGACATGTGAATGTGCCCATATAAAACAAGACGAGCCCATCTGGTCTGAAAATCATATGCTATCTCCTGTGTCTGTCCGCTGCAATGTCACTCATTCAAGTATGCGGGGTGCAAAGAGCAGTGACGTTGATTTGACTGATAGTGATGGTCTCGACCACGTCTTGTCTGTGCGACAGCGTCACCATGATCTCGTTGTGAGGTTTCTTTTCCATTCTGTGGAGGGCATCAAATTTCTTCAGATATTTCTCATTCGTCTCCTACACCTCTGTCTCATCCCCTGTCCAGGTCATCATTCATCCCTTCTAGCGAGCCATCACGATGCGTGCCTTCAGAGCGACCACCCCAGCCGTCACCGGCACCAGAAGCTATGCTACTCGCGCCACAAGCAAAGGCAGCAGCCTAGCCAGTCTCCGCCCCTACACCGCCCGCCAACGCGCAGCCATGGCCTCGTCCAAATCCTCCAAGTCCCGCTCATCTTCCTCTCCTGCTCCGGCTCCTTCGGATGAGTTCACCTCCAACCGTTCCATCTTCAGCAGCCCTGGCTCTTCGCATCACACCTCCCAGTTTCCCGCAAACCGGCACTTTCCCCGTTCTGCTGCATCCTCCGTCGACGAGCGAGCTAGGTCCTTCTACTCGACAGTCATCTACCACGGGCAAACCCCCAACAGCGACTACGAGTTCGAGGAAGACCAGGTCTTTGGCCGGGAAGTGAAAGTCAATCCCACCCAGAGCGAGGCAAACGTCGCTGCGGATCGAGGGGATATTGATCCGCTGCCGATGGGGATGCACCATACTATCTTGCTGGAGGAGGGAGGGGCCGGGGTGTATACGAGGCCGACGATGAGTGAGGAGAGTGTTCATGCTGATTTGTATATGGAGGATCCTTTGCATAAGGGGAACTAGCTTGATGATATCTGCGTAGGAGGTTCATGATTGGTATCTACCGGAAAAGTGTAGAGTTAGTATGCCAGGGCAATGATGGGGATGAAGAGGAAGTATGGGTCTTGGGAGATTGCATCGGTATATACAGAACGATTAAGGGATTTCATGTTAGACAAGGTGTTTTATTGTGTGCTCGTGCATGTGAAAAGGGGTCTTTGTGGCGGTCATGTTCCAGATGTGCAACTTTCGCATTGCGGCCACAAACCCACGATCGAATTCGGAATCTCGTTCTCGATTCCTCGGGTTTGGTCTGTACTGATCTCCTTCAATTGGGTTTATCAGCTCTCCCATTGTAGTAAGCGGATCCATCCTCATCCTGGGATTCGTACAAGTTGTTCACTTCTTTCGCCCTATCAGTAGGAGCTGCTCTCTTACTGAATCTACTTATCCTGGATTCAGTTTAATTCAATTCGATCAACAGGATTCCATCGGGTGTTGCAATTGAAGATCGGATCCCGTTCTTCTCGATTGATCGCTTGACCTACGATACGTATTCTCGTGGCAACTAAAATTAGCGCTTCGATGTATATTGTAATAGCAAATATCGTTGTGATTCTAAAGACCGTAATTTTATAGCTTTAGAACGGAACAAAGGCTGTTCAGAATCGTCCGGTGCACCGCAACGCCATCAATTCCCGAATACTGCCAGAATTCTACCTTTTCATGACATCATTCTTGGGCCCGAAAAAGCTTTCCAGACACGTCATCATTATGCTATTGCGTCACGCGAGTCACCATTCGGCACCAGCACAGGCAACAGGTGAATAATAAGGACTAATCTTTTTCAGGGGGGCATAATCTTTTCCGCTACATGCGGCGTGCCAACTCAGCCTTCTACGCATTCAAATAACTACTGTAGGTGTATATTAAATTGTAGACGCATTCAAGTTTAATAAGTACTCGTGGTATTAATCAGTTAATACATTCAAAAAGCATTTACAGGTGTAAAAGGTTTTTTTACAAGCGTCTAATCGGAAAGCACACACCCTTAGTCCGCATTATTCATATCCTAGTATCTTCTCTTGTCCCGAAATCAGTACCGAGACCGTTGATCATAGCTGTTGTTCATGATCCTCTCCAGGGGAATTATCGAGCCATACCCTCCGCTACGCCAAGGTACTTCTCCCTGAGTCTGCGATGCTCCCTATTAACCCTCCAATCTGGTGTTCCGCGCAGGGACCTTGGTTGTTGGGTATTACGCTTCGTAGTTAACCTCTGACGGTTGGGATCACTCAATTTGCGCACCGGGACGACATCGATAGTTATTTCCTCCTCCTTAGGGTTCTCTTCTTGGTCGGTCGGTTGGGTGGTGGTGGGTTGCTCTGGCTTCATCTTCTCCTCCTGCTTCTCTGGTGTCGTGAGCAAATCCAAGGGTCCCTCTTTTTCCTCTTGTGCTGTTGCTGTGGTCTCCCCATTCTCACCCCACCGCCGAGGCTCGTTGGGGTCACCGATCCCGTATGCTTCCCAATCTGGGGTTATTCCCCTGGCAATTTCACCTGCAAAACGACGCCCAGTCATGCTGTCGATCTTGTCTTCCAAAAGGGCATCGAGAAGACGATTCATTTGATCATGGTACCATTCTCTTCCGGCCTTTTCGGCCACAGGATCTTCGCTGGGAGTGGGAGGAACTGGAGCCTCGGTAGTAGTGGGTTTGAAGGGCCTGTTCTTGCCCCTGAGGTGGGCGGGGTGATTATGGTGCTGGTGGTTTTGTTGGGGGTAGTCGGTTGCTAGGGGACGGCCGGTGAGAGCGGGATCATCGATGTCATCACCGTGGTGGTCTGTCAAGTTCGTGTTGTTGAAACGCTGCACAAACGACTGTAGCTGCAAGCTCACAAAATTGATATCTTCTGGACAATTCTTGGCAGCCTTGCACCGGTCGCAGCCCGTCTTGCAGTCGTCGTGACAGTCGAACGTGCAAGGCAGGTCCGCGCCTTTGCCGCTCCCGCAGACGGGCCAGCACCATTCTATGATGCAGTCACGGGTGCATTGGGTCCATTGCGCTGTCGTGGTTACCACTTGCAGCGAAAAGAGGAGGAAAAGGAGGAGGGAGTGGGGGGTGATGAACGGTGACATTGTTGGAGCTCTCGAGTTTTAGCTGTTGCTGGTTGTTGGCGTCCCTAGAGTGCGGATAGGAGGGGGAACACCCTTTTCGAGGTGTGATGCTTTTATAGATGATGCTGATGAGGGTGATGGTCTCGAATGCGTAGCCGTGATTGACTGTGTGTGTACTGCATGTGATGTGGGTTTATTCGTCGGTTTTTCCGAACCAAGGCGCACTATGGTTCTTTCCTAGATTGGAGAAGACCACCATGAAGATGTTGAAGGGAAGAGATTGGAAGCGTCTTCTGGGTGAAAAGTGTTGCGGGAAGAGGGGGAAATTTGTAGGGAGTGAAATTGAAAGTCAGTCCCATCTCGTGGAGTCGTGTGACATTGATGGGCAACGGCCACGTTCCCCACGAAGACTGAACCATGGCTCGGGAATGAGGATATTAAGGTTATGTGGAGGACTGTCAGCTGCTGCTCATTCTCCTGGCGGTTTCTGCTCCCATCATCAGCGAAATGTTTGAGATCGTCGCAACAGAGCGCGGAGAACTACGAGGTGGATCTTTTCGGTGTGCCAGTTCAAGTCTGTTTCTAGTCCCTATTTGACGTAATGTCAGTGGGATACTTGCCCTTAATGTATACAGCAAAGTGATGTGTGTTCTGGTATTCTGGCGTCTTTAAGGCTTACCTCTGATGCGGTGGCTTGATGACTCAACCACAAGCTAAAAAGCGAAAACACATGCTGCTCTGCATTCGCCCCTTGACGGAGCTTCTCAACCTGCACATCATAGATAGACTGGAGCTCTAGGGTATAGAGGCGCGATTGACGCTCATCTCGTGCAACAATGAAGGTGTTATCAAAGAAAATGGGTTGGTCACACCTCTCGTAGTTGATGGCTGCGGACACATATTCGGGCTGTTAAATTTCTGACTGTGGCCTAGAAGTATTCATCTATGTTCCAAGACCAGGACTGGCGACAAGAATCTTTCTCGGAAACAGCCTTGCTGGGATGGGTGGTGACGGCCGAAGACGTGAATGCAGCTATCTCAAGT
>MU864604.1:0-25192 GCA_033296905.1 Podospora australis
GCGCCCTCGCTGCACCATTGCAGAGAGAGGGAGTTTTGTGCGCAGAATACGGATCTGGTGTTTGCTTGCGTTTTGGCGTTGAACTGGGATTTTTTGTCCGCTCTCATTCAGTTGTCTAGGGACATTTTTTTGTAAGCCTTTAATATTACATCAAAAAAATTCTCTCGCCTTCAACGTTCTGCTGGAATCTACCATTTCTGGTTTCAGATGGCATGATCGCTACTAAAAAAGCTAGAGCACACAAGGACTATCCGTGTATGCTTGGAGCTTGCGTGTACGGATAGTTGGGGGATGCATGCATTTATTAGCGACACAGGGCCCATATCGCTGACCTTTCAGGTGCAGGAATTGATGAACCTGCATGCCGGCATTCTACCTAGACTACAACCTGCAGATGACGATGCACTCCATTTTTCGTCGGGAAATTGAGAATTTTACTCGACATGGGCTACAAAATCGCCTGTCTCATCGCCTCTCTACCTACCGAAGGTCAGAGAGACAGCCGATTTTGTAGGCCATGTCGAGTAGACGGCCGGATCAACTCGGTGACAGCGTTGTAGCTTGCTGAACGACTAAACCCTTCCGAGAAGGTCATCAATACCATGTCTGAGCGTTCTTTCGCAAGGTCCTTCGTCCACGGACGTCATGCAATTTTCGGGATGGAAAGAATCAGGCAGTTGCTGGGCTAAGGACGTCCAATGGTCCATGTCGTCCCCGGTGGAGAAGAACTCCATCAGTGATCTCTTGTTACATTAGTTCGAACAGCCCGGTTCGCGTCTCCTTCTAGCCAAGACGTTACCTAATCTCCTTGACCGTCGTGTCGGTTTCGGTCGAGTTGCTTGAAGTAGAGGGGTCGTCGTCGCGAAACGAAACGGCGTCGCATCATATTATTAACCATTTCCCTGAACAGAAGCTTGATTGCGATCTTTCACCCCAGTGGATGAAGCAGCCCTTCGCTGCGAGAGAAGAACCAAGAACTGAAAAATCTGCTGCCGGCAAGCGTTGGCGGTTGGTTACCTCTCCCACTCGCTTCATGCCGTCATGTTCTTTACAGAGAAAGAGCCGAGTTGATTGAAACCAAAACATTCTTCTGCCGATGGTCTCGGACGCTGCACGTTTCGTCAGGGGCGCATTCACCTTGATATATCTCGCACGAAATTTCTGCTCTCTGAAGACACTATTTGTCGCTTGTCGCCATCAACCACTGAGCAATGCAGCGGGTAAAGTCAACCCGTCCGCGCAGACACATCGGTTCGTGTCAGATGTCTGTGCGGACGGGTCGATCGCAAGAAGACTCTCTTTTCTTCATGCCCCAAGCCAAGAGACACCACCATGGCACGGACCCATCGCTAAGACGATTAGCGAGGAAAAGCTGCTGATACTTTTCCTGATTCGGGGTTTGATGATTGGTTCAGAGAAAAAGACCCTTTTGATCTCTCATCAAGGATCATGGGGTCGACCCCAACCTTGACTCCCAACTCACCGGGTCAAGAGCCCTGGGTCCATGGTTCGTTGACGAAAGAAGCTCAAAACAGCCAGCACCCCGCATAATTCTTTGCCGCGTCCGAGCGGGAATCGATGGAAAGAAGATGGGGTTCAAATGGAGCTGGAAGCCCTCTCTCACCGTCGGTCGTGAAGCTGAAGCGGAGCTTTTCTTTCTTGACCGATTCCACACACCACTGACCTACCTGCCATTGATCGCAACGTTCCTGAGATCCTCACAATGGTGAGAAGCGACAAGACCAGGCAAGATGAGCTGGTAATCACAGCATCCGTGTTCACCAGTATCTCTGGTATGTTTTGTTCCCTCCTGGCAGTCCACAGCAGCTAATATGCACCCACCTGCAGTCATGCTGGTGACACTGCGCATGTTTGTCCGTGGATGGATCATGAACAAGCTGGGCTCGGATGACTGGACACTGCTTGTCGCACTCTTTTTTGCCTGTGGCTACTTTGTCGAAATCATCCTGGCCAAGTTTGAGGGTCTCGGCTTTGCCATGGGCACTCTCACATTTGACAATATGCAGAACCAGATCAAAATCACTCTGTCGATTCAGTGCACGTACTACGCCTGCGTGACTTTTGTCAAGTTTTCCATTCTGTGCATGTACCTGCGCTTGTGTACGTACCCCATTCTGTCTCCTTTGTTTCTCTCGAAACCCTGAAGCCTCTTTTGTTCATCTGGATGACATTCCCTGATCATTGAACGAAACTAACAAACCACCATCAAACAGTCGCAGCGGCCGACAACCTCCGCCGCACCGCCATCGGCCTCATCGTCTTCCACGCCCTCTTCTTCGTCGTCTGCCTCTCCGTAACCCTCGCCCAATGCCAACCCATCGGCAAAATGTGGGACCTCCTCGGCGAGCTCAAGGGAACCTGCATTAACACCACCGCATTCTTCTACTTTACCTCCTCCTTCAACATTTTGACGGATATCATCATCCTCGGCCTACCCATCAAGACCCTGTTGGGTATCAACCGCCCGCAAAAAGAGAAAATAGCCCTCGTCAGCATCTTCGGCATCGGCACCTTTGCCACTATCACCTCCATTATCCGCTTACATACAATCTACACTTACACCCTCGCCGTCGACCCCTTTCAAGAGGGGATCCTAGTGAACCTCTGGTCAGTGTTAGAGGTTAATGTAGCCATCATCTGTGCTACGGCGCCGGCGCTGAAACCGCTGTTCCACCCGGAGGCGCTGAGAAAAATCAAGCAGGCGAGCAGTGGTAGTGGAAGCAGCTATGTCCCGCCCAACAGGTCGGAGTATGAGTTCCACAGTAGGGGACGGTCAGGACTGGGTTCAAGGACGGGGATCAAGAGTAAGATGTCGGTGCAGCAGTCTTTTACGACGGTGACGCACGAGGAGAATATTCAGATGGGGAGGGTGATTCCTTTTGGGAGTACGACGACTAAGATTACGGGCGGAGATGATTCGGATGCGTTGAGTGCTGTCAGTACGAAGAGGGTTTTAGAGGATTGAAAGGAAGGGAAAAGGCCTGGGAGTTGGGGGTTTGGGGATTTGGTTGGATGCCAGGTCACTGAGATCAGTGTATTGGTGAAGTAACATTACCATATCTTACGATATCCAGTGCAACTAAGGGAGTGAGTGTCAATATCTAATTCAGGTGTGTGAGCTGTCAAGTCTGAAATGTGATGTGCCTTGAGCTGATATCTCTTTGGTTCACCTTCGATCGTTGAAGGTTGTTGTTGGGCAAGGGAGGTGTAGCTTGGCTCAGCTCTTAAGTTGACTTAACTCCCATGTATGTACAGGGTAACTGAATGTCATGTATCGTGGAGGTACCTTAGGTAAGCTCCATCGTGTATGACTTTGATTGGAGTCGACCACAAGTTCGGCGCTTTCCATGCTGATAGGTCGACTGGAAGGCCTCGGCACGGGCGGACACCTGTCATTGTCAACAGGGCCAAGCATCGATGCAAGCTGCGGGCAACCACACAGTGGCGAGAAGCCTTAACGAACGGAAGTACTCATTCTCCGCCTCCGTGTTGGACATATTCCAGTCCGTCACAGTTAGGTACCTTAGATATCAGGTTCCAGGTTGGTTGAGGTTCTCATGTCCGGATCCCCAGATAACCCCGCACAAGGCGCACTTTGAGGTTTTTCCACACTTTTGCAGCGTACAAAGATAAGTAGTTCCTCTTTGAATCGTCACTCTGTACTGTTCCAAACCGCCGGTCTCACTCGGTATCTACGCATCATGTCGAACCTATTATCTCGCTCCGACTCTGCGATATATTCAGTGTGGCCCGGGGCGCATGTCAACTGGAGTGTGGTTCAAAACTGGAAGCCATGCGCCCAATGTCGCCTGATCCTGTTCAAGTCCGGGCCTTGGCAATTTCGTTGGAAGGGTGTACTCGACCGGTCCGCTGCTCGCAGCCTGTAGATTTTGCTACATACTGGTTCAAGCACGTAGGGCCACAAAGCAGAGGATTGCGCCAAACGCAGATTGGCTGTTCATACGTTCCCATCATGCGGTTAAAGACGTGACAATAAAAGTGTGTTTAGACCGTCCGTTTGGGATTCACGCATCCTTCGAGACTTGGCCTTTGGAGGCGTATGTGGCTCTGTTTTCCAGTGAGTAGATCGATCCAGTCATATAGCCCTGAAATATAGAGACCAAATTGCTAAGGCTGTGCTTTTATCCACCTGGTCATAGCCATTTTAGATGTGGGAGTTCCTCATGAGTCTACGTCCGACCTGAGCATAAGCATGGAGTCTCATTCTCTGTCGTTCATCCGGGCGCACTTGAAATGCTATATCGCGGTCCAAGACAGTGCCCATGTCCGCTGCCATGAAGGAGCATTTCCATCCGCCGATGGCAGCATGCTCGATCGAGCAGACTGGCCCCGTCGCATGGTCAAAAATTTAGCGGATGATGCTGTCAGAGTTGTCCAGTTCAACCACGTGAACATGCCGGGCAAATATGCAGCGTTGAGCTACGGCTGGGGTTCCCCAGCGGAGTTGGAGAAGAATCCCCCATATAAGTTGACGACATGGACAGAAAAGAACTTACGGTCCGAGTTTGGGGTTTCAGTGTCGGAGCTGCCGTTAACCTTGCAAGACTGAATCACCAAAAATGAAAACAGTCTACTCAGGGTCGAAGCTCACTATCGTTGTAGCATCGCATCGTCATGCCATGAGGGTTTTCTTGGAAAATATCCACTTTCGAGATATATGGAACCTGAAAGTTGGGAGCGACGCGCCGATGTTGCAAGAGGGCCGCAGGAACTAACTATCGTTCCGGTGCCACCCCATATACTTCCATGTAATCTTCGTGTCTATCAGCAAGAACAGCAGGCGCACACCGGCACGTGGCATGGTTCCGAAGAAGAACCACTGGATGGGCTTATCAGGAGGAACTCCTATCTAAAAGAGTCGTGAGGTTCGCCAAAGGAGATGTCCAGTGGAAACGCAATGCTTGGACAACGTGCATGTGTGGGAAGGCTGCTGACTAGAGTTACCAAAACCAGTAACTGGCGCACCAACGTCCGCAAGGTATGTGGGCACAAATGGTCAAGCATTTCAGCTCAAGGGGGCTCACGGTGGACACGGACAAGTTGTCAGCTATTTCAAGCTTGGCAAAAGAGATGAAGCGCATTTTACAGTCACAAAATGAGCAGCCTGTTCAATATTTCGCAGGTATATTGGATACTTCAACAATGTAGCAGCCCATTCCAGTTTAGGTGGCAGCTTGGATGGGTTTGCAAAAGCAGCGCCGGCAAGCTTCCGCTCAACTATGTCGCTCCGAGCTTTTCATGGGCATCTATTGAGGCTTCGGGACAGTCCTATAGAGCATCTGAGGAGCGCTATGGAGCATCTGGGCAGTCCTATCAAGCATCTGGGCTGCAGCTAGACTGGGGTGGGTATGACATATGCCAGGTCACCAGGATCAGCGGCACACCTGTTTCGGAACATGATCCCTACGGCAGAGTCTCAGATGGACTCATCACCGTAGGGGGGTCCCATCATGGATTGCCATATCTGCGGGGCAATGGACAAGTCTGTGTCAGGATCAAGGAGCGATACTCATCCAGAGCTTGTAGACAGCACTATGTCAGCCCAGATCTCCCTCCGCCCGCGGCGTTTCATGGAAATTAACTTCCCAGACGACCCCATTCCATGTGGTGCTCATGCGAAGCTCGTTGACAGCCCTACATCATCGTGGCCACCGACACGCATCTTTATGAGCTACTTCGACTGTCCAGTGGAGCCATTTCTCCTGCGCAACCAAGAGCCCTCTATCAAACGATCGCATCATCCCTCAAAAATGCTTTGCAAAGACTCAGGTCCAATGTCTAGCGATTGGATGCGAGCCACAGGATGATGACCACTGTAAAGTAACAGGGTTGATCATAGCGAAGCAGGACGATACCAACGACAGCACGCTGCAAGGATCGGAACATAAGTACCAGAGACTTGGCGTCCTCGCGCTACTTTTCCAGTCGGCGTTGGATCGGGAAAAACGACTCGCGGATGGATCTGTTGATGTTGGTATGGTCAAGGCCGAAATCGCCGATCACCTTGAGGATACTGTCCGGACGGTCACCATCATCTAACCAACGCATTCGTCCCTGACTCCCTGACAGGGGGTTTTCCACCTGCACAATGCTGCCTCTCCGCGTTAACCAACCTGACACCGCGCAGCCTGACTATTTCTTCAATTTCTCTTTTGGTTTTGTAATTTGTTCCAAACACACCACACCATAGGCGTAAAGGAGGAGGAATTCGCGAATCTTAGCAAGAAGATATTGCGCGTGAGACTGTTTAAGGGTATCTCGTTTTTGTTTGGGATACATTACATCTATGCCAGGCGCCTTAGGACGTACGGTCATGTGGAGATAGCTTTATTAGGTACCTATACACCATTCATTGATTAAGGCCATGTTCTTCAAGCGTACCAGTGAGTTTCAGCTCATCGCCAACTCCAAGTCCTGCTCAATCAGCGCCAGCACCCCTACAAAAACATCCTTTTGCACTGGATCATCTCCCATCCCCACACTGTCCGTATCGAAGACCTCGCACTTGATGCACCTCCTGACCGCTTTGTAGTAATTCGGTCCTCCGAGGGTATTTACGGTGCTCAGAAGCTGTGTGACTGCCTCGTAACTCGAAAGAATTGTGTGGAGGTTCCCTTCTTGAGGTCGTACTTTCTCGATCGTCTGCCCATATATTACTTCGATCAAAAGAACCCCCAGGGCTACAAGCGTGGGGTGGATATTTCTGGTGTGGAGGGGTGTTGTGTGCTGGAGGGATGAGTCCGGGAAGCGTCTCACGACGAAGACGTCACGGAAGTGGATGGCTCCGTCTTGTCGTGCGAGGAAGAGGTCGTTGTGAGTTGGTGGGTTGAGGTACCTGGTGTAAGGCTGTGAACACTTCACTCATATGGGGTTGGGGGGTGAGGAAGCGGAGCGGCAACGGGGGAAGGCCATACCAATACGTGCCCCTGAGCTGGGCAACGCTGGACGCGATGGTCCAAGCCAGCCAGAGTTTGTCCCCGTACAGAAGCGGTGGGACAACTTCAATCTCACCTGACAGCACTGCTCGCAGTGGTACCAGATCCCAATTTCCACTGTCGTTGGGGCTGCCGAGCGGAAAGACTTGGTATGTCCTTGGGGATGGGAGAGAAGAATCCAGGATACACCCGCAGCATTCCCCATCGAGTTGCTTCCGAGCCTCGTGAATGCTGTGGCAAAGGTTATCGATATGTCGGGCTTGGGTTTGAATTGGGGTCATCCCGATATTTTGACTATACGCCAGAGTCTGAGGACCATTCGGCACGGAAAACCTAACGCCACACTGCTTTTGTGGTTGTTTGTTTCTGCGACTTTGTAAGGACAAAGATAGCATGCTCCACAGTTTGACGCTTCCCCAGTCGGCCCCTTGAGTCTCGAAACCGCTGGATGCCGAAGAAACCGAAAGGGAAAACCTAAAGCCCTCTAGGATCTCTTCGTAGTCGTCATCGTGGCAAGTGATGTGGGTGACTGGGCGGGACAGGAGCTTCAGGCCAAAGTCATGGAGGCCGGGGCATTGGCAAGTCATTGCCGATCGTAGAGCGTGGTATATACTGGCAGATGCATCCCTCAACAGTTTGTACACTTTGCCCTGGGATCGGCGGCGCCGGTCAGGTTCGAGCTCCATGTTGAGTTTCAGGAGGTCTTCCAGGCTGGACACTCCGTCTTTGAGTCTTGAGAGGGCGTCGTTGTATTCCGAGCGTTGTAGAACAAACAAAGCCCTTTTGTACTCTTTCTTGACACCGGAAAGCTTCATCCATTCGACCTGACGGTATGCAGTGCGGTCAGTGTACAGGTTCCTTTACAAACCGGAAGAAACTTACAGTGCCGTCCGGCCCAATGTTCAGTTTCTGCTTTATTTCGTCGATGGCGTCGTTCATATCCTCAACTATCCCCTTGAAAAGCTCGGATGACCGATACAGTCTCCTTTTGATCCTGGCGGCCGTCTCGGGAGCGCTCCAAAGAGGCCCAAAGGGGTGGTTGATCATGGTCTCGATTTGACTCTCGGGGACGATATCGGCCAGCAGCTTTTCGTACACATTTTGCAGCTTGATCTGTTCCGTCTGCAGGTTTCGAATGAGACTCTTCAGCTCTTTGGTGGCAAAGCGAAGCTTGTGGATGGTACTGGCACCTTTGACGTAGAGTTGCAATGCAGAAACGATGATGGGCAAACTGCCAAGAACAACACCGGCAGCCTCGAACCCTGACATTTTCGGATCAGAATTCTCGATGCCTTTCTGTACCTAGGTGGAGATGTTGCTGCATCCCGGAATATGAGGCAAGTATCCCTCAGCTAACCCATCCATCAGATCAGACAACCAACCCTCAGGTCGTATGGATGGCAAGAAGCGAAACCCCGCACCAGCAGCGATAAGCTAGATCATGCAAGCGAGAGGCACTGTTGTAATCGGTCGATTCCGATTCGCCCCTCATACGCATCCCCATGGACATTTTGGCAGCAACCTCAAACATCTCGGCATCTGGAAACAGCGCGACAAAAGATCGACCGCTGCGCTTCAACCGATGGCTTCAATTTCAAGTCATGTGTCAAAATGCTTACGGGGGTTTGAGGGTCTACTCTCGGCCCTGGTCGCCTCAACCCAAGAGCCGCCATCCGTCACCGATCCCAAGTCAGACCTGGAGGTCCCTCCTAAGCTGTCACTCTTAACAGCCCAGAACGAGTTCTCCAGGTTCAAAGTCTGGGCCGGGAACATCGGAGCCCACCGCTCTGGTCGAAGCTCGCTCGATTATCGGCTCCGGGATGCGTCGAACATACGGGCTCAAGTGATCAATTTGCTTGAAGACCTGGCTGAGTCGCTTAATGACGGTGGGCTTGCACAGCATTTGATCAAATTCGGTTTCGTATCCTGGCTAACTTCCCACAGGAAGTGAGATACACCGAGGCGACCGTACGCCATGGGATCAAGAACCACCCGGTTCTCCGTCCCCCGACAACTCGGATGATGACGACGACCTGATGGGTGCCCCCGCCGGGCTTACGGAGCTGACACAGATCTCTGCCGACATCACCGAGGTCATCAACTGCCTGTTCAGGCTTTCCGTCTCTATCCAGAATCCTGCCCCTCATGACAAATTTAAGCAAAAGAACTGGGTGGACACATCATTCTTTGAACAATCAGATATCGCCCACGTCGGGAATATGTTCCCCACCGCGACTGATCAAGCTTGTCAGCGCCTTGGAAAAGCAATTTCGAGACGGAGACAATACTTTAAATACCGGGAACTTCATCACCATAAGCTTGCTCGCGGTCTAGAAATGGATCTCGAGAGCGGCAACAAAGATGACGACGATGCTGCTCAGAGCACGGTTGCCTCTTCGATACCACGGCATCTGAAATCCACTTCTGGTGCGCCACCGATATCAGAAGGTCCCCAGGTGCTCGACGAGGATACCTTTTCGGTGTCTGGCTGGACTGACAATACCTTTGCCGCGTCGGTCGTCGGCGCAGAGGAACGACGAAAGATACCAGCCTTACCTAAGGGCGCCGAAGACCACCCATTCGAGTGCCCTTTTTGTTACATGATGATATCCGCCACCAACACGAGGGCATGGAAGAAACATGTCCTCGCCGATCTGCGGCCATACATATGCCTGTCACCCGACTGCAGCATGTGTAATGCCGACTTTCAGGGGCGCCACCAATGGATGCAACACGTGTTGCAGAATCATTGGAAGACGTGGAGTTGTGCACACTGTACAGATACGTTGGAGTCTGCCACAGAGATGAGGAGGCATCTCGTGGACTGCCATTCGAATTCGGTACGGCTAGAACAAGTCGATGACATGGTCGACAGGAACGAAAAATCAAAGCCACTTACCTCGGCTTCTAAGTGCCCTCTCTGTCATCAGCAGCTCAACTCAGCGAAGGAATATGCCCGTCATGTTGGGGGTCATCAGCGAGACCTCGCGCTATTCGCCTTGCCAAGGATAGAGGGAGAAGACGATATGGACGAGCCATTGAGTGACATCACGAATAACGAGGATGATGTGAGTTCATTGGGCCAGGAGTCTTTCATCGACGATACACATCAGCTTCCGACAAATGAACACATGGCGCCAGCGGTCAACGATGCCCATTCCCGCCCGATAGCCTTGACCTCTGGTATCCCACCATCACTACCACCCGACTCAGCATCCTCCTCGGACGTGGAGTTGCAGGGTGAGTATTCTGGACCGCCGCTGCCTCCATACCCTACATATCCTACCTTCGAAAAACAAGTCAAGTGCTTATGCGGTCACGATCAAAACAAAGGGACCGGGACGTTGCTGCACTGCAAGATCTGCGACACTTGGCAGCACCTGGCGTGCTACTACCCCTACAACGCGGATCAGGTCACGCACCCTGATTTTCTACATCGTTGCGCGGACTGTCAGTCGATACCATCAGATGGCCTGCACCCCAAACTGGCCACTACCATAAATGCAAGAAGAATCAGTTTAACACCATTCTCGAGGCTGGCCGTTTCAGAGCCAGGGCCATTTTTCTGTTCGTTCCAAGACTGTCGACAGTCTTTCCGTCTGGAAGATGATTTCCACGACCATCTGAAATCCCACGGGAATCTCTTCCAAAAGGGGAGATGGTGCAGAATAGGGGTTTGCCGTAGTTCTCCCCCCGGAGGAAAGTGGTTCAGGAAAAAACGTCAATTATGGGATCATATGGTGGAAGAACACGATTACGTGGTAACCGATGATGAGAACAACTCAGACGATGATGAGTCTGAGGTCGACATTAGAGTGCTCCCCGACAGTAACCAAAGCGATGCACCATCCAATCATCTTGTCCCGTCCCAGAGAGCGTCCCAGCAAGGAACCGAGGGCGACAAGGTGATCGAGAACTTTGGGATTCCACAATTCACCCCAGATGGTTGGCCGTTCAACCTCAATACCATGACCGGCGAGACCACCATGGAATCGCCTCTCGAACCTTCCTCCTCAATCACCGAGACCACTGCAGATGCCGAGAGAGAGACCCACCATGATGATGTTAGAGAGAGGGGTTCTAAGGCGTCCACTTCGATGATTCAGGATTTCACGCTTGAAGAGAGCAGTGCACAAGACAAAGTCGAGAAGTCACCCAAAGGGCTGTTGGAGGAAGGACAAGAAATGGCACAACATACGACCGGTGAGAAGAAGAAGCCTCCACCTGTCAGGTTCAAGGACGCTGTCGGGAGGAAGTTTTCGTTGCCATGGCACATCTGTCGGACTTGGAAGGTAGGCTGCCACATTATCAAACTTCCGCCCCTTTTTATTCGGCTGATTACTGACATTTAGGGATCGCACCGGTAGTCCATGGAAGAGGTGATCCAGCAGGCGTTCTTGCATGTCGAGGCCATTAGCGCTCAGGTTCAGAGAGGCGAATACAATCTTACCGGCTCAGATGGGGAGGTGATATCACCAGAACGATGGGGGGCAGTCATCCAGCCAGGTATGGAGATTACAATGCATATGTGGCCGTCGAGTCCTCGGTATACATCCTCGGGAACCCTGGCAACAGCTCCGTGGCCGCCACAATTTATTCCCAGGGAGTCGCCCTTAGAGGGAGATGGATCCAAGGACGCGTCTAGAAGTCCCACGCACTTTATAAGTCCTGCCTTCCGCGATCCAGAACACGGCCCTGGATCAGTGAGTGTTGGGCAATCCGAAAAGGGCCCAACCGAAAATGTAAATACAAAAGCAGACCGGATGGCGCAATCAACGGACGAGCTTTTCAAGGAAGCGTATGAGAGAGCCCTCAAACGACGGGGGCCAGTGTCTCGGCGTAAATTCCCATGAGGAGAGGGAGCTTGAAGAGGCAAAGAGGGAGCTTCAAGAGGCAAAGAGGAGACTTGAGAGGCTGAAGGCTCTTGAGAAACTCCATTCTGATTCCTTTGCCGAACAACAAAGAGATCCTGCGTCAGGCACTGCGGATGCTGAGGAGGAACGCCAGCGCCATAGGTGGGAGGAAGGGTGGGAATTGGAAAGGGCCAAGGAGGAGCTTCAGGAACTGAAGGCCAATTTCCTCGCTACCCAAGATGCTGACGCCAGGGCCAAAGATATGGCAGATATTGCCGAGCAGGAGCTTTGGCGCCGCTGGAAAATGGATAGGGATTATGACAGCATCAAGAAGAAGATTGAAAAGAAGAAGGAGATTGAGAAGATGAAGCCCAGAATAAATGCTGGCGCCGTGGCCGATGACAACGCCGGGAGTTCTGTGCAAGAGCTCGAGCATGACAGCCAAGAGACAATTCGCCTTGAGGACCTGAGAAGGTTAGTTCAGGACAGGAAGACTAATGAACCAGATCCTGAGAAACGTCGCTTGCAAGAGGAGTTTGAACTCAAAGAGGCAGAGAAGGAGCTTCAGAAACTGAAGGAGTCTTACGCAGAAAGTGAAAACGACACGAAGCAGCGTGACGCCATGACCGATGAGCTGGTAGACGGCTCGGGGAAAAGATCTCGCCGCAGCCCCCACGATGATCCTCGCGACTGCCGAGTAATCGGCTGCCGCAAGAAGCATGCCTACGCGAAAGACACCACCGGCCGCAAGATATACGCCGATTATTGTGCTCAGCATCTTTGCGAGAAGACTTTTCCTCTGTCCGAGGGCTTGCACTGTCCGAACCCGAAAAAAGAGAATGACCAATACTGCTCCAAGCGTATGTATATTGCACTTCCCTCGGCAATTCTAACAAACCTAACACATATACTCCAGATATGAATGCGGTGAGCCAGACTGCCACGAGACTGGCAACTTCTCCTCATACAACGGGACACAATTCTATTGCCCTCGACACAGGTGCACGAGAGATGCAGCAAAGTACCTCGAAGGACCAGGAAAGGAACAAGGAAGGAAAGGAGCAGGAACAGAATATCGCTCGCCCAGGGTACACCCGTTTTTCGTTACGGCATCTGGATATCGAGACACTGCAATACTATAAGATTGATTGGGAGTGGGATGCGGTATGTTTACCTCCTCTGCTTTATTTTGCCTGTTCCATACTTCTGAACTTACTGACCACCTGTCCTTAGGAACCGGGTTACATTCTGGTCAAACGCTGGATTCCCGAGTCAGAGCAGCACATGCTGTGGGAGCACACACGACAGATACGCACGATTGAACCTAGGAGTAATGACAAGAAGCTTGCCATGAGTACCAGTCAGCTAGCGAGCCAGGTGCACAGGTCTGCGGATCCCAATTGCAAACAGGCAGAGGAAGAAGCCATTCCGAGATGGAAGGCGAAAGAAGCGAATCGCATTACCGCAGAGGAGGCCGCGACCCAAGCATATGCGGAAGAATTCCAACGCCGCTTGCGAGTAGAATTGAGCGACGCAGGTTTGAGTGGCAAGGAAATCGAGGCTATACTGAAGAAGGAGGGGATTAAGCAGAAAGAGAGAAGAGCGCACGAGGAGAAGAAAGACGAAAACCAGGGCGCTCCGCCGACGTACACCCGTCTTTCGTTACGGCACCTTGATGTCGCAACGCTGCAGTTCTATAAGATGGATTGGGAACGGGATGCGGTATGTTCTCCAGTCCTTTCTTCTTCCTTACTTTGATCTGATACATAACTACAACTAAATGTTCTGTAGGAGCCGGGTTATATTCTGATCAAACGTTGGGTCCCTGAGTGGGAGCAGAATATGTTGTGGGAGCACACACGGAAGCTACGCTTGGATGAGAAGACCAAGCAAGAGAAGGTTGCTGAATCGAGGGATAAATTGGATTTATCTATGAAACCTTCAACAAGACACGATACCGACTGGAGCTCGGTCTCTGACCCCGCCGAGCGCAGAAGAATTGCTAACCGCCAGGCGAAGCGTTCATTCCGTATGTACACGTTACCTGAAGGCACTTGGTTTTGAACTAACCACCATGCATTCAGAAAAAAGACGCAAAGAGTACCTTCAGGAACTTGAAAGTCGAGCGGGAAGCTCTAATAACCCCCCTCCTACTTCCCCCGACAGTCCAGAAATCAGGTCGATAGACCCCGAAATCAGTCTTGAGCAACATGTGCAGGAACCAGAACAACTAGCCCAATCTGAGCAGCCGACGGATAGAGGAGAAACACTCGTCACGGCCGCACAGCCACTGCAGATTCTGGATTAAAACGGTACGAGACACCGAGAGAAACACATTGCTCCTATGCTCCCAGCGCATCGATCCAGGTCGTCTGCTAGAACACCCAGGCGTGCGTGAATAACAGTACGGCCCAGTCAAGCTCATTCCTTCACTGTTACATGCGAACAGGGAGCATGGAAGGTGTGAGAAGTCTGTAGCCTCAGAGCATTCCACGACTGGGATTCGCAAAAGGAACTCTGGAGTAGTGGCGGTTGATTATCGTCGAGCTTGGCGGTGTTCATCAGGCCTTCTCCAAGGAACTAGACTCGCGGGTAGCTGCATGTCTGCGGTGGCCAGCATAGGATTTGGCAGCTTCTTATTGATGCCCTCTCTGCGTAAGGTACCTTAACCAGCCTCGATTGTCCATCAGACAGCATTGCTTTTCGTTCTGGACAAACATTGGCAGGCAACCGACATTAGCTCAAACACGCCTCCCCACTTTCCACATTGTTCAACTTCCGATCGATGATCGTGTTCTTTGTTCACCATGTTGTATTACCCACCAGTTTGTCATCCGAAGTCCTTCTGCTGGAATTATCCGGTGTTGTGGTCACGCTGTGCTCCCGAAAATCTTCATGCTTTCGATGCAGTGCTACAAACCCTCGAATGCCATTGAACCAGCGAGAAAGCGAACCCCCTTCCGGGCCTTTTCCAGATTTCAAGACTGCAAATCTCAGACATCCGCTCGACCAGATTCGGCGTCGTGCATATTCGTCTGGTCTTTTTCGAGTTGGTTCCACAAAAGCTGGTCCATCCGACAGGCTGTCAGATCTCACCGCTTTCCCCAGCCCAAGAGTCCAGGCCCCCTTTTCGGGCCCAGCACCCATGTTTTTCAGGTGTGCGACCTCTCGCTTGGGCTGAATTAACAATGCAAAAAGTGTGCTGGTGAGACCAATTGGCTGATGAACTGGTGTTGCCCTATTCTCGACGCGTTATCCGACCACACAGGCACAAACGCACACAGGTCGAGGTGGAAAACACATATATTATCCACACCGCAGATGCAAATCACACCTTTGCCCGTTGGCTTACTTGCCACCAATTCATGTAGGGTGCGACTTTTCCAGATCGCATCCGATGTGGCGTGTTTTTTCTTGCCCTCTAAGAGCGCGATGCGCAACAGCAGGCGGATGGCGGATACGTTCCGATCTCGAGGGATATCACTTGGCGCGCCTCCATGCATGCAGCCACCAACCACCCGATGCGCATTTTGCTGTCATTGGCGGGTCGAGATCGATCATCGATCACGATATTTCACGATGTCTGGTATTTAAGTCGAATTGCTCAAATTCTGTGACGAGTCAAGGTTTCTCGGCTTTGACGTTTCTTTTATCAGCAAGCCCCTGAACCCCTGAAATCTTTGTTGACGGTACATGTTCGCAAACACTAAGAGCACCAGCAACTGCTCATACATACCCGTTGCCTCCAAACATAGCAACGCCAAAACCTAAAAGGTCTGTCACCCACAATGTATCTCCTCCATTCAGAGATGATCGACCGCATAGGCCACCAACCCCTATTTCGGCCCCGATCAACACCAAACCCAAATCCATCTCCAGCCCTAGCGATCACCGATTCCGGTTCCGCACCAGCAACAACCTCCGCTCAAACTGCTGCTCTTATCGTCTTTGGTGTTCTCCTCGGCGTGGTACTGCTGGCACTAATGACATGGTGCACCTGCTGCCGGGGCCGCCAAGGCTGGTCACGCTCTTCGTCACCTTCCAATACCCGACACAAGAGGGTGAGAATCATCCGCACCGTGTCTGGGTCGCAGTCCCAAAGCGACCAGATTCCTTCCCGACCCATATCGGTCATGTCGGGAGGTTTAAGAGCCCCTTCGAGGTCCATAGGGCCTTCTCCTGTTACCACCGGACCCTCAACCAGAGAACCCTCCCCAGAACGATACGTTGGCGGACCTCAGAGGGAAATGGTGCAATCGCCTCCTCCGGTGATGGCCTCGCCGGCGGGGTTCTTTGTCAGGCAGATATCCCGTCCTAGCAGCTCGGCGGGTCCGGGTATGGGGCCGGGTCCAAGCGGGATACCGTTCCGACACCCCAATCCCGGATCACTGCCCGGGCCGTTCCCACCGCCTGGTCCCCCGGATCAGTTCATTTCACCACCAAACTCACCACCACCACCTGCTCGGGTGCAAGCAGTCCGCATGCCACCGCCGGTGGTCTACTACGCAAGAAATCGGTATCCGAACGCCAGTGTGCAAGAGCGGCAGATCGATATCCAGAGTCCGATAGCAAGAAGGGGTACGCCAAACCTGAATCTGGCGCTGCGATATCAAGTCTCTGCTGAGGCTCGCGGCGGGAATATGCAATCACCGCTACCGGTGGGGCCAGGGTATGGTCCACCGCCGGGGAATTTTCCGAACCCAATGGCCCAAGAGCCACGAAGGACGTCGTTTGATGGATCTGACGGCGGGAGTATATGACGAGGTCATGGTAGTGGAGGTGGTGGATTTTGAGACCATGTGGTCCTGCATGACACTTTCGAAGGAGCCAAGCCAGCATTATGGATCACAGCACACATGCATACAGCAAGCATAGATATCATCAAACATCTCTTTTGTACATACAGCGAATTTGGAGCACTTTTCCTTTTCAGGTTTGGAAATACTGCACCCTCATCCTTTTATTATCTCGCCATCACTTTTATACCGCTGCACTATCCCAGCATCTAATTTGTAACCATCCTTGATCCCGAGTTGTATGTACCCCTTTTTCTTACGACTGATAGTACAAGATCCTTACAAAGTTTTCACCCCCCGTCCAAAAAACAACCGTCACCTTAACTTCCTCACAAAAGAACCATAACCAAAGCCGGAACCCCCAACAAACCCCAACCCGATCTTGTCACCGCCGTCCCCAAACTATCCTTGACCGGCGTCGAGGGCGAAGGCGTCACCGCAGGCGGAGCAGCTGCACCCCCCGCAGGCGAAGTCTCAGCAGACTCGTTCGACTGTCCATCCCCACCCAGCCTCACAGGGGGCGCTGTGGTAGACGTTTCCACCACCCTGATAGGAGCCGACACGGTGGTACTAGCTTCCGGGGTAGTCGTAACCACCACCAATGTCGAACTACTGGTACTCGTCGCCGCCGCAGGGACTAGCGCACCCGGACGAGTCCTTCTTGTGGTGGTTGATGGCCGGTTGTTATCATCCCCAGTATCGAGGTCAGGGACTTCGGGGAATTCAGGCTCGTCTCTGTCTGTCCCGCCATTGCCGCCGTTGTTGGGCTTGTTACCGCCTGTGCCAGTGCCATCACCGCTGCTGCCGCCACCGGGTTGTGGCTGACCGAGGCGGGGAGGAGGTGTTGGTGGCGTGTTGGGTTCTGGGCGGTTGATGGGTGGGGAATTGGGACGAGGAACGGGGCGGACTGGCGGTGGGACGATGGCTGGGTTACGCTTTTCTGCGTGGAGGAGACTGTTGATGGGTTAGGTTATGGAGTGGAAGATGGGGGGAAGGGGAGAAACTTACGGTTCTGCTAGGGCTAGTGGGCCCAGAGAGAGGATTTGTAGGAGGAGGATTTCTGGACGCATTTTCGTACACTGTTAATCTGTTATGGGTTTGGTTGTGATGTTGCGAGGTTAGGCCTATGCGAAGTGGTGTTGATGCGAAAGAAGCAAGAGAGAGAGGAAGCGATATAAACACCAAGACATCGCACTTCGAAAAGATGGCGTCGGTTGACATTTTAAGATCAATGCCAACATGCTTGTTTGTCCACATGGCACAGCCATCTGCCTCTCCCCCAGTTTCAAGGGACAGGGGACAAGTAGCAGGGGAAAATAGGTATGCAGGGGCTTCACAAGGCGCCAGGTGAAAGGATGGAAGCGGCTGTGCCCGAAAGAGTGCGCGGGGACCAATCAGAGCTGAACACACAGCGGCACAGCTCCCCCAGCTGTGCCTGCCTAACGGTAGTTGCAGGGCTAGCCAATTGCTAGCTCATGTTGAAATCCGAACTGTTCCCTACAAAGAGAGCGAGGGATGGATCATTTCGTTGAGGCTCGGATTACCTAAAATTCCTTCTTTTTTTTGTACGACAGAAGATGTTACGGATCTTGTTTTTTTGGTTGTGTTTGCTTTTTTTGCGTGGTCGATCTCCTATTTCTGGGTGATTGGGATTTTCGGGAGGGATTTTTGAACATTACTCCGCCATTGATGGATGAACTGCAGCGACCCTTCAACAGCTCATTGAAGTATATTGGCAGATGTAGTGTGCATATCGTTGTTTCCAGTCTGGTATCAAGTTTACACAAAAGGTAGAAACCGTCGAGAAATGAATTGAGAAGTGGCCGAGTGGTGCTTACCAGATGCTTACCAGGTATTTAACGCTGGAGATCAACGGCGAGCAATCCGTGCACAATTCTAATTTGCTTTTATTCCAAGCACCTGCGAATAACCCGAGATACATGTAGCACGATAAAAGCGTTGTGAAAGACGGGATTCATCGAGCAAGGGATCGAAAAGACCAGTGCATGTATACATTTCCATATTGGCTACCGAATGTACGGCAAACGGAAATGGCGTTCCATAGGTAGGTACATTGAAGTCGAAGGCCGTCAAAGAAACGGCCACTGGGATCCATGCCGTGAAGAAGATCATCCTCGTTGAGCCACCCACTGCACCATTGCTCCGTGTCCTGTGTTGGGTCCACGGATGGAAAGGACCGTGGCCATGGAAAAGTGTTTCCCAACAGAACTGGTAAGATGCACATCAAGCCTTCCTCCCGAGTCCCGAGTCCCGAGTCAACAAACAGCTTTGTCAATTCCTCCACCAGGGCGGTGGTAACAATTGGAAGGTGGGCTCCTGGCAGTTGTCCCTCGGCAGTTTGAGAAGCCTCTGGCTCCTCGGGATCTCCCGGAATATTAGCTTCGTCGTTTTGAAAATCGATGGGACTTTCTTGGTGCACTCTCAGAGAGAGGCTGAGGCTCTGGCTTGAACTCGGTATTACTCTGGATACAGCTTGGTTTCCATCTTTATCGCTGTACTGAGGTATCTCCGGGCTAGTAGTGCTACAAGAAGCAGATTCCATTTCAACCTGGTGGGTCGGAAGAGGTGGTGCTGGATGATCTGCCCCCACAATCTGAGAATTTCCTGACTCCCCCGGTTCCTTCGTTTCGCTGTCTTGAGCAACCGTCCAATTCTCTGAATGCAGAGTGGGAGGAATATTGAGGCTCTGATCCGAACTCGGTAATGTGGTTCCAGCTTGGCTTTCATCCTGATCGCTATAGTCGGGTGCTTCCATGTCAGTGTTGCTGGGAAGCACAGATTTGAGTTCCATCTGTTGGTTTTGGCTTCCGTTTAAGTCATCGAATGCCCCTTGATCAGCCATTTCGGCACCAATGCCAGAGCCCTCTACAATTTGATCAGTGTGCAATTTCGAATCTCTATCGCTATCTGAATGGTCCGGGTTAGGTTCGCTGCCCAATTCTGCTTGGTAAATCGCGGTGTCAGGGGTGCCAGTAGGTCGCGCCTTTTGCTCTGCAACGACTTCCCGTTCCCCCCAATATCGAGGCTAATCGAGAGAACACGAGTGTAAAAGTTTCTTGCGCAATAAGCTTCATTCGTGGGCTTCCTGCTCTGGTAAACACGAGGCGAGTTTCGGAGTTAGGAGTACGAGACCTCTTTGTGGGGTTCAGGTGCAGGGTATGAGGCACCAGATTTGGACCCAAAGACCATGCACTACCGTTGAGCCGTCGACCCGAGTCCGCGACAGAGTAGTCTCTCGTTGTTAGGGCAGGAAATGCTGTAATGGTTCGCAGAGCGTTAACGATACGATCCTCATCTGCTTGTCTCACAATTATAGCCTTAACAGCGTGCTCCGGATAGAAATCGTCTTTGGCAAAGGTGAAGCGTTCTCCCTCGGAAGCCGTCGATAGGCTGAGCAACCCTCCAGATAGTACCGGTTCACCTTCCACCGTCCACCAAATCGAAACCTAACACCGCTAAGGGGGAAATATTCCGAGTCTATTCGGCACGCAGTACTCCACACAACACTGTTGAGATGTGCCGGCATTATCATGTTGGCTATGTCTTGTAGGAGCCTTGCCAGTGTTGGTGCTACCGTCCGGCACTCTATATCACCCCATTCTGGCTGGCCGAGGAATACTGCCACTGATTCACTACTTTCGGCCATATATGCCAGTCGCGCTCGGAATGACACGACTCGAGCGGCAGTAGCCTCCGTCCGTTCAATACCAAGACTTGAATCGTGTAGTCGAGCAAGTTGATATGCCTCAACAGCACATTGGTGTTCGCCTGGCCACCATGTATTGGGACGGTTCGGCTTGTCATCAACACAACTAGTGGCGGAAGGCAAGTACCCAAATCTAGCCAAAACTGGCCTGGATACCTCCATTTCTATCAAGGTAGAAGCTATCCAAACCAATCCACCTGGAAATTGTTGCGCGTATCTTTGAATGCTTCCTTGAAATGAAGGACATTGGGCTTCGTTGTGGTCGCACATGCTCCATGTGTCCAGTTCGCGATATCTGGGTCGAGTCTGGCTGTCGTCTGGAATGCAGATGTTCATGGCCAACCAATCAAGCTCATAACCATTAATTAGGTCATCTCTATGATTGTGAAGGTAGTTGTCTTCCGAAACAGTGACTCGAAGTCGAAGCAAGGCCCGAACGATGGTCATCAGCAAGGTTGCCGTGATCTGATATAAGGCGATAGAGCCGTGAAGGCCTCGTAGACCAATGAACTGGAGAATGAAGCCGAGCAACGTGAGTGCCAAAGCAACAAAAAGAAACATGGTTGCCTTCGAACCATCACCCCGCTTGTTTTCCTTCCAAGACGTCACATAGCTGTCGACAGGCCTGTGATGAACAAAAGCACCAAACTGCTGGTCCCCAATACGTTGATTGCCTGGTGGCACCCAGATTATGTTTGGACGTCTTTGGTCTGTCGAAGGCTCAAAGTGGTGCTGCGGCGAGTCGGGAGAGCCATTGCCGTTTTTGGACGTGCCAGTGCGGTAAAACCATCGCTCGGTTGACTTATTCCTAACAATGTAGGCGCAAAGAATGATACCGCAGAACAAAAAGATACTCCCAATAGTAGCTATTGAAAAAGCCCAAGTTGACGGTGGCTTGTCACCGTCGTAGAGCTGAGGTTGATAGAAGGTGATCCAGGTTGCGTAAACGTAGAAGCTCGACTGGAGGAGCACAGCCCAAACTGTCGCGGGTACGAGAAACTTCGTTCTCATCGGATGGAACGCGAAGTTGAGTGATAGATTAGGGTAGGGCGCAAACCTGTTGAGTGGCTCGTCTGCCTTGCCTGGGTGTGGCCAGCGAGGAAATTCAGCCCAGTCCTTGCCCCTCATCTTCTCGTGGTGTAGATGATCTCCAGGATCTTCAGCTGTCCGAAAACGCGGCATACGCCACCGTTAGACCATAACTCGCACACATCATTGCTAATGGATGAGCAGAGTTCAGACTCGGCTAGGCCATGAGGCTCCTGCGATCTGCCAATGATTGCTTTCAGTGCAGAGGAGCTGGAGACACGGATTGCCTATACCATGGCAGTCAGGATGCCGAGCGGAGCCATTCCGAAAACGATGAGGTCGAGTAGACCGGTTGATTCGCTGAGGAACTGTTTCGTGACTGGCTCGCCGAAAAGTGTCACAATTGGAGCCAGATCCGTGGCAAAATTGTTCGTGAAGTCGCTCCATTGATCAGCCGAGCTGTTGGAGGATCCTGCTGCCCCGCGTCTAACAACACTGTTGAGTTGAGGGTAGAGAACCAAGAAAAGCCTCGAAGCAGCCTTTCTGACTTATTATTGCCACTCATAATGCCGCACCGCTCTTTACTGGCTGGGGTTGAAAGAGTGTATGAGTGTCAATGATAGAAAGCGGTAGGGTTCAAAATGGTGAAGCATGGCATCGTCAAGGCTTTTTGTTGGAACTGCCCTCTGGGACTTGGAGGCTTTAAGCTCTTGCGGCGTCTGCCAGTGATCCAGTCAGCTAGCTCCCCCATCGCGCCTACTTCCGGGCCGTCATGCACATTTGGTGCATGAAATCAACCTGAAATGCAGAAGCCAGCAAAGTTTTATTGGTTGGGTGTATGCGACGCGGCCCAAGGCAGATTCCTGGCCATCCGCACATCTGCTGCATCTCACTGTCATCGATCGATCTGTCAATCACCGAATGCCGTCTTTGGGAATAGTGAATTCTCATTCACAACAGACACATCCAGCTGCCTTCTCAATGGAGTTGACTTTTATTACCTTCCATCCCCATTCACGCTTGTGGGCATCAATCGCAATCAGGTCACGCTCGATAGGACGACCGACCGGCGGAGTCCGAGCCTTGATGTAACCCCCAAGAAGTGCCAGTGAGGGGCGTTGTCAGGTTGAGGCATCCCCAACCATTGCTCGCTTGTGCCAATGTGCGGTTTTAATGCATTTGCACTTCACAAATCTCTATCGGTCTTCCAATGAATCAGTAATCCCTGCCGGCATCACATCAAACCTCTTGTATTCCCAATGAAATTAGCGACCGCCAGGACCAACCGCAGCAGCACCATGCAGTGCATTAGTAACATTATCCGTTCGGCTGGCCGCGTATCTGACAGTATTACAAGTTCCCAGGGAGGCCGTAGTGACAGTGATCATGCCATCGAAGCAAAGAATCATGTTTGTAACACATCTGCCTCTTTTCCTACCCTTGAGGTCACGGTTGTTGAAGGGCATGGCGCTGACTATCAGGTATGAAACAGGTTCTGGAGGTCCTTTCACGCACCATTCGCAACGTTGATAATGCCTTGCAGTCCACTCAAGGAGGAACTAAGGGGTCGTCAGTGGCGGATGTGCCATCACCGCAGAACAAGCCAGCTGAGGAGAATCTGCGCAGTGCCATGTACGGCATTGACGCTGGTCTCAGTGCTCATGTCACGTTTCTTCATGGAATTGCCAAAGACGTTGGAGTTATCAATGGTGCATTCCAGGGCATGTTGGTCAGTCAAACAACCTCGTACTTGGCGCGCTTGGGCTAACCTTCAATTTTTCCCAGCACAAGCCCTATTTGGAGAATTGCAATGCCATATCCCCCAGCGCACCCGTTGTTGGCCTCCGCGACGACGAGATCACACATGCCCGGGAAAGCCTTGCCGGAGTAGCCTCATCGGGCACTTCATTGACCTTTGAAACGCTTACCTCTTCCCTTCGCTCCTGCTACATCGGTATTCACACAGCCCTCTACCCGCTGATCAACAAAATCCAGTCATTCACCCTCAACCACGAGGTCTTCCTCAACAAGCAGCTCCAGGTAGCACACGAATACCGCAGCATTGACGACAAAGCCTTCAAGCATAAAACAGCCATGAAGGAAGCCAATAAGCTGGTGAACCAAGCCAAGATCTGGGCTTCGATCATACGGACACAAAGCAACCACACTAACGCTACGTTGAATCACAGCCTTGCTGAATTCCTCAAGTCTGTCGACTTGTATTTGAAGCAGCAGCTCAGAGCTCTTAATGAGAACCTCCTGTTGGTTGATGCTGAGATCAAGGCTCTCCCAGATGAGAGGTTGGAAGACACAAGAATTGAGGAGGCATTCTGGGCCTCAATAAGGGTCATCCTTCCTGGGATGGGGCTCTTACTTCTGCAAGCCGCTGCCAACAGCAACCTTGACCACAACCAAATTGACAACCCCCTCAACATTGGTGGTCTCGTCACGCAGTCTTATCTTCAAAACAAACCATCCAGCCGAATTACCAGCGAACTGTCTACCAGGTTAGAGTCAGAACTACAAGGCATCATCCAAGCAATAAAGGACATCAGATACATCTCCCAGAAACTATGTGAGCTTCAAAGTGTGTATGATGTTACCATCAACCAGTTTTGGCGGAGTCTGTTCAATGCGGTGACGAATTTGAGAGATATGGATGATGCCACCACGGTGCGTCTTGGCGAGGAGATTCTGTCCGACATAACAGCTATTGAAGCAGCAAGGGAGGTGACACGTAACCTGAAAAGCGCCTGTGGGGCATATCTTGCTGTTATCCGCAAGGCTGGTGTGATGATTCGTGGGGAAGATGAGGTGTGGTCTTGAAAATTGTAACGAAGATGGATGGTGGCTACATGTCACACTGAAGCGATATTGCGCTTCGATGGTGGAGGAAGAATTACAATATAAAAGCCACCTCAATACTCAGGAAATAATAATACAGGTAGTCTCTTAGAATATGCGTATTGTTTTTAGGGGAACGCATGACCGGTTGATATGAAGGCATATGACATGTTAATACTATGCATACAGGGGACAGCTGGATGAATTTGCAAAAAGCTTTAATGCCTGTTCAACGAACTGGTTAAGGTATGCACTGGTGATTTTATGCATGTAGATTGTGTTTGTTAGGCATGAGAGATTTCATTGCGGGCCTTATAGAAGATATTGAATGCATGGGTTAAGTCTATCATACATGAGACGAATCTTGTATAATGTTATACTAACTCTAAAACGATAGGGAATGTATCCCGTCAGAAGATTTAAAAACCACCATCCTTCCCATCATAGTTATTGGAGAAAAGTATTTGCTAGTAACTCGCTGGATCGATTGTGACGTAACAACTACAAGAGCTTTTCTGGCAAACCTGCTGGTTTGACACTCCAAACGAAAAGAATCACTCACGACGTTCAAAGGAAACTCAACTGACATAAGTTGTGAGCCACTTAGTCCCCACTCACATCACCAAGGAGGGAGCCCCCCTTCGATTTGACGATCCGCAGGTGTTTTCCAAACTTTGCTAAGGCCGGTGGCTCACTCACTTGAACGCCTGGATAACGAAATGGTCTTGCTAAGACAACGAAGAACCTCGGCCCGGTAGGCGCCAGCTACCACGTCAGCGCGATGCGGCGTCAGGCTAGCAGTTCCAGTCTTTCGCAGTGCTAAGATATCAGGGCTGATATATACTTCTGCTCTGTGCCTTACTATCAAGTACTGTGGGATACGCTGTGCGTAGGGTCAATTGAGTAGTATTTGTTGATGCTACGGAAAAGAGAAGAAGGAAGAAAAGGTCCCAGACCCTCGGTCTG
>MU864605.1:0-25001 GCA_033296905.1 Podospora australis
CTTTCGAAGTAGAGGGCATCTTTGATAGTTGGAAAAATTGTTGTTGAGTGGAAGGGTGTCGCATCGGGGAGAAAGTGGGTCACTCGCTTATATGGGTCACTCGCTTATAATGTACGTTAGTGAATATTTACCTGTTTGGCGTTGGGTCTCAAGCTAATGTTTTCCGCGATCCCAGATGTTGCGGTCTCGCGTGAACCTCGCAGGCCGAGTGACCACTCGATTACCATGGACTTGAAAGTATGCTCTGATATTGCGCTAAGATACTTGTACAAGATGGAGGACATCATGATCTATGTCCTGCAGACAATCAACCAGACAAAGCCCTCTTTCTCTCCTGTGGCATTGGGATGGTACGACACCTGACTCTCCTTCGTTGTTTTCCATTGTCCTCATCGTCTCACCTTCCTAGTGCCAGGCAGGACAACACTAATCATGTCCTCGATAGCACCGCAACATTTTCTGCCTCGGCAATCCTGATCCCTGCCAAATACACCGCTGCTCTCGCCGCTTCTGCTACTGGAGCTTTCATAGCCGGCGCCGCAGTAGCTGTCCCACGGGCCAGTTATGAATGGCGGCTCCGCAGCATAAGGAAGAATCTCGAGAACGTGAGGATACTGAGGCAAGTCTTTGAGGATGGTGATGCAGACAGGGTTGCAAAATACCGTTGGATCATTCCGAGGTCACAATTTCGATCTCTTCGATGGACTTTGAGAGATTACTGGCTGAAGCCAGAAGCAAAGCCAGAAGCAAGGCCACAAGCAGGATAAGGTTGGAATATTTTTCTCGATTTTCTTTTCGATGTTTTGTTCACTATGGTGGGAATTTTTCGGTAGGGCAATCTGTAACTTTGGATAACCGGTTCCGACTTGAAGGGAAGTTTCTTGGAGTTGGCTTGCCAGAATGCTATACATTTCTGTTTCCTTGCTCCTGATTTCTACCAACGTGTTCCAGAACGACATTCCAAATCACTCGAGAAGGAAACACCTCTCTCAATCCAAGTGATCAACTCGACCGCGATCGTCCCCCTCTATCAAGCTCTCCTCCAGATCGAAAGTCTTCAACACCTCCCACCCCCTCCCCCAACGGCACCCCCTTGTACTCCCAACCAACCACCGCTCTACTCATAAATATAACAAAACTTCCCCATCAACCCACCAAGGGTATTCATCAGCTCCCGAACCTTGACATCCGGCGCGAGCACACCCAACCCGCTCAAATCATCCAGCGTCCCGTTCGCCGACGGCGGGAAATTACTCATCGTCCTTGTCATACTCACCTCGTGGATCCTGTTCTGCAAATCTTGAATCTGCCAGATCCACCACACTCTATCAATCTGAGCGTGATGCAGCCAAAACGCCGGGTCACCGGGGCTGACGTAAAAGTCTCCCGCGGGGTCGCCGCCGACGGTATAGTGCCCGCCGGAGTGGACGCCCCATTTTCCCTGGGGGAACTGCCCTTCCATGACTGTCTGGAACCAGTAGACATTGTTGTTTTTCGTGATGAGGTCGTAGGTGTAGTTGGCCGTGGTCACTGCGGCAGAGTTTTTGTTGATGTCCCGACGAAGACAACGGGGGTTGTACCCTAGGCCGTCGGCGCGGGGGTTGCGGGGGATCCCGGGGATGGAGAGGGGGGCTAGGGGGCCGATGTTTACTGTCATGCTGCTCTAATATTAACATCTTGTGAGAGAATAGGGGGTGGGTAGGGGAAAAAAGAAAAGGAACGTACTTCTTAAAAGGACCGGTAGTAACGCACCCACCACCGCCCGCAGACGGGATGAGGTTATACGGGCGGGGAGCGCCGGGGATGGGAATGCCTTGGTAGTTTGCCGGGGCGCCGTTGCCGCCCATGGACCCTTCGGAACCGTCAAAGAGCGGGGAGTTGATGGGGTCGTGGGCGTAGCGGCCCCAGTTCCAGTAGGGTTGGTAGCCTGTGTAGCCGCATTCTTCCCGGAGGGCTTGCTCGTAGTGCCATACGTAGTAGCGGTGCCAGGGGAGGAAGTAGGTCTGTTAGGGGGCATGGGTCAGCATGTGCGGAAATGGGGGGCACAAAGGGTGAGATGTTAGGGGGAGATGGATGGAGAGAAGAGAATCGAGAAAGATGGAACATACAGAGCCGTGGTTGCGGGGGGTTTGCTGGATGTGCACGACGATGTAGTCGTCGAACCGGCTCTTGGCTCCGGGGGCGGAGGAGGTGGTCTTGGCCGGTTTGCTTTGGAGGCAGAGTACTGCGTCTGTGTAGGCTTTTCTTTGGGCGACGGTTAGGTCGGACCTTTTGGGTTGTCAGTTTCGGTGTTCCCTGAGGATGCTGCCAAACGGGGAGTATTATGGATGGAGGGACTGACCACTCCTTTCTTCGGACTGCAGTCTCGAGGGTACAGCTGCCCTGCGGGTTCTTTGCCAGCCAGTCCTTGACTTTCGACAAAGACTCTTTGGCCAAAATGTCGACGGCATCCGGGAGATACGTCTGCGCGGCGGCAACGCCGGCAAAGAGGGCGACTGTCCACAACATCTTCTTTCGTATGTGGTGTGAGTTGCCGGTAGAAAGAAAACCAGTGCAGAAGAGAACCAGCTCATTCCCGGGGCCACGGTCAGCCCTTTTACATTTTCTTTTCCACGTTCTTCTTCATCGGCCGGGTATATTGCCTACACGTGGTGATGGTATTGCGGCTTAGAGTGTTTACCCATGATCCTGGTCCTTGAGGTCCCCTTGATTTGTGATCATACCCAATGACTGGTCGGTTTCTGGGAACTCTTCAAAATTACATCGGAAGTCAGCGGCGAGTTGTTGGTTCAAGATATCATACAAGTTTATGAATTTTATATAGCCCAGAGCCACCTAGTGGATACTGTCACGTATTTCGGCAGTTCTTGCTCGGTTGGCACGGAGCAAGTGCATACGAGGCTTTTCTTGGTGTTCCCTGTTTCATGCTAGGTGGCTTTCCGAATGGAGACTTTGCGCAATCAGATCCGGCAGACTCATCCGAACTCATACCCAAGGGTCGAAGATTTGGGGGAGGACAACATTCTAGGGTGCAGATTTTCTGTGGGGTCTTTTTGTTTCATCAGCCGGTAAAAGTCCCGAGGAAAAGACCCTATTGAGCTTTGGTGATCCAGCCTCCTCTGCCGTGTTATGGGAGGGTTAGTTTCGCTTGGACTCGGTTGTCTCTTCTGGAAGCCATGTGATTTTCTAGAAAAAAGCTAATCACTGACCTCCTTCCATACTTGTGTATACGAAGCTTCCATATTTTGCTCTGATGTTGTGGAAGAATGAGGGAGATGTTGGTAACTGTGGTGATAGGCAAGGTAGCATCTAGAGGAAGCTTAACCGGATGAATTGCTCTGGTTGTTCTCTGGATGTCACATGATGTGGAGCTCAATATTACCAAACCCTGGCGATACAGCTGTCGTTACCCTGTGAGAAGGATTTTTAGCTGCTTTTCCTGTTGGTGGCTTATGGTGTTAGTTTTTGATCTACTGTCGGAATGGATGCAAATCTGCGGTCACCGTTGTATTGGGCATATTCTCCCGGATATAGAGTGTTGGTAGTGGGTCACGTCAGGGTTCCGAAGATTATTTTGCATTTTTTACCTCGGTATGTATCACCTTGGTTCTGATAGGTTGTTTGGGCCGTATCGGACGGACGACAAGTTCAGACTCTCAAACGCGGTAGAGGATTGACTCACCTGACTACCTGACTCTTACCTCAGCACGTTTCTGATCATCAACAATGAAGTTTATGACCAAAGTGGAGATGGAGTGTGTGAGGTCCAAAGCCACCTGTCTCACGTAGTGCTGGACCAATTTTGGCATAGGTGCCCCGGGTGGAAGAAGGACAGGAATTCTAGTGTCTTTTAGCTCTAACAGCTCAAACTCTTAGTACAAGAAATGAAACGCCATTATCCAAACACTAATAGAAACACGAGTCATAGGTACACAACATGAAGCTATCCTTACCAATCCCTCATGCCACGAACCTGATGAACTCGTCCCTGATCGACCTCTTCCCCGGTCCAGTCTCGTAGATGTGCTCGAGATCATCATGCTTGATCTGCCTGTTGATCTCCTCCAAGTTCTTCCTCTCCTCCTCCGTCAGCTTCGGACCCAACTGGTGCGTCTCCCGCTTGTCAAACTCCGACGACAAGTGATTCTTCGCCTTGTCCGGAATACCCTCACACAGCCCCTGAGCTCTCGCCTTCTTTCCGACACAAACATCATTGCTATTTTTCACCAGTTAGCACCTTCAAATTCATCTCAATAAATGAAAAAAAATGAAAAACTCACTCAACAGGTAACCCCCCCTCACAAACCCCCCCATGCTGAATCGCCGTCCCCAACAACCCAACCACATTATTTATCGCCCCCTGCATACACCCCGCATCGATCTCATGCGTCCAAATACTCCTCACATTCCGATGATACGTCGCCATGACCGCCACCTGCGCAAAGTTGTCCGCCCAACTATTATGCGCGTATCTGTCAGAAATACACCCATCCCCATTCACCACATTCTGGTACCCTGCCGTCTGGGAATAACTCCCCTTCATCCTCCCCCCCGCAGCATCCAAGCAGTGACCGACCTCATGCAAGTACAAACTCGTAGAGTTATGACACGGCCCCAGAATAACAATATTATTCTCCTCCCCACCCATCCACGCCCAAGCGTGACAGCTCGTGTCGGGCATCACCGCGATGTGGCGTACCCATTGCCGCGCTCGGACGGGGACTTTTCCGAACTCGTAGGCGACTTCGTGGATGGAGACTTGGGCGGTCTTGCAGACGCACATAACTGCTTCGATCCCGCAATCGGCGTATTTCACGCCCCAGATTTGTAGGTCTTCCTCTTCGCAACGTTTCTTCCCGCCGTTGTTCTTGTCCGCTTCGATGGCGGTGCCGACGCAGGTCTCGGGGGCGCGCCCCCAGGGTTTGCGGGTTATGGACTCGATGCGAGAGGAGGGCATGCCATTCAACCCGCCGTTGGGGCCGGTGTTGAGTTCCCCCAGACCGGTGGAGATCCATAGGAGTTTGCGTTTGAGGGCGGAGGTGTCGTCTGCTGCGTGACATGGGGAATTGAGGAGGGTGAGCAGGGAGAATGCCCCCAGGAGCAGGGAGCGGGTGGTTAGGGGTGCCATGGTGAATGAGGATGTTTGTTCAATGGCTTCCGTTCTTGGAAGAGGCCGGCCGGTTGTGGATAGAAAGAAAGAGATTGTAAAGATGGCTGGGGGTGGATATGGCCTGATGAAGTAATGACGCAGAAAAGGGGATCGAGCTCTGAGGTGGTTGGTGATATACTTATCTCCAGCTCAGAAACGTCCAAGCCCTAACCTCATGAGACTGGGCATTGCCTGGTCGACTGCCTCAACGAAAGGGTTCACGGGAAACGTGTGCACTTATGAAGTTGTGTGAACTTAGCCCCCTGGCCAGTATGGTAAACATGGCTTGCCCCTGGAAATTTCCCATGCTGTCTAACCAGACCCTCAGACTTCGTATGAACCACCCAATGGCAGCCCCAGCCCTACGTCCCATTCAGACTTGAGTATTCGTACGAGTTGGGGCCTAGTAGCCATCAGGGCAAGCGGCCGCACATCGCTGGGCCAGAACCTGGGAGACACGATGCTACCGAGTGGCGTAGACGACATGCGAGGCTTGGCTCGAATTTTATCGAGAAACTCGGACGGGAAGGATTCAGGGTTCTTAGCCCGTGTGGTCTTATGTTGATTTCAAGGCCTTGTAATGTTGACAGCCCGAGGTAACCGAGTTGGACTATGTATGGAACTTATTCTCTGATCGCAGATGCGCTGAATCCGATGGATAAAGAGCAGTGTTACTAGATCTTGTGGTGTTGCGACTTCATGTCCTGTCGTGGTGACTTTCCGAGCAAGGTGCTGTTGGTTCGACATCTCGAAAAGAGACTTGGCAGAGAAAAACTTGCAGATGGCCATCGAATCGACATGCCCGCAACCAGGGATATCGACGCGATCAAACCCAAACAAGGAAATAGTCAAGGTCTTTTTGGCCCCAACAGCACGGGAAGCGCTGTGGTGGAGTGAGGTTATTGGCTTGGCTTGGTCGTTGTGCCCGCTGCGCCGCATAAAAGCCTGGGCAAAAAGGGGGGTTTGCACAAGAGCATGATCGGAACTGGATGTGAAGGACCATGAGGCAAAGCCATGGAAAAAAGCGCATAATCTAGCTTTTGTGGGTGGCAGCATAAAGAAGCGAAAAATCTTGGGGATTGCTGATGCCAAGGCTGGGAACATGGGAACACTCAGCCCTATCAACGCCAACCCGTACCATCTGATAAAAACAGCGCAATTGCGTTGCAAAAACAGACTGTGGGCATAAGTCCCTCGGGGGACTGTAGCTCTCGTAAGCATCATGGAAGTATCCAACCTCTCCCCAAAAAGCAATATCAACTGGACCACTTGATGTGAGTCATCACAACAACCCCTATTCCCGAACCAAAGTCTTCCCAATAATCGGCACCTCCATCTTAACCGCCTTCCCATCCTCTCCCAACTCAAAAATCACCAAATCCAACGGCGTGTTTCCAAACCGGAACCGATCAATCTCCGCCCAAGTCCCACAGTCCACCTCCACTGGAACGCCCGGCACACCTCTCACCGCCCGAAAGCTCATCCTATTGCCCTCCACCAACCCTGTAGGGTAAAACCACATCTTCGGCACCGGCCCCGAAAACGAGGGATTCCGCACCGCCACGGCGAGCGTCATGATATCCGTCCCGTTGCTGATCAAAGTCGGCATGAACAGCGCCGGCTCACCCTCCAACAAAGTGATCTCTGCGGTAGTGTTCTCCCCCGCGAACGTGTATGTGCCCACGAAATTTTCCAGAGCTCTCTGGCGGGAAATCTCTTCTACTTCAGGAATCCAGATCTTCTGGAAAAGATCTTGGATGGCACGGGTAGCGGCAGAAGACACGGGGCCGGCGGTGAGGATGGAGATTCCAAAATCGTGGTCAGGGGAGAGGCCAATGAGAGAGGTATACCCGTCACCGCCGCCGAATTTGGTGTAGATGTCTACTATGCGGGTTTTGTTGGACCCCAGGGGTGACTCGACGGGAGTCCTCAAGATTTCCCAGGGGCGCCCGATGGAGGTGTACAGTGACGAGGTATGGGTGATGGGTTTGAGCCACTGGCGGGTAGTGGCGGGGGGCAGAAAGGTCGAGTTGAGGATCGAGCGCCCGAGGGTGGTTAGGTCGGTTACCGATTGGTAGTAGCCTGCCGCTCTGTTTTGTCATTGAGTGTTAGCAGCCGTGGAGGGCAAAGATGGAGAGGAACAAATCTTGGGAAGGAACCTACGGGGCTTCGTCACCCATGTCCAAAGACCACAAAGGTTCAAGAATCACGGCATTAGTTGACTCGCTCGCAGGGGGCTTGGTGAGAAACGTGCGCGACAGATTGAGCGGGGTGACCAGAGTCTCAGTGACGATATCCGGGAATGGCATGCCAGTGATATTCTCTACGGCGTACCCCAACAGCTGGAATGCCGCGTTGTTGTAGTTTGGCGTGCGGAATGGCATGGTGAGCGGATACGGCTGTAGCATGTAGTGGAAGCTTTCTTCCCTAGTGCACGCTGGCCAGGGGGAGGAGCCACACCGCACGATCTGGGAGTCGTTGAGCTTGCGAAGGCCATCCACCTGGGGGTACTGAGTTGAGGCATCGGTGAGGGCGTACTCTCTAGAGATCCCACTCAGGTGATCGACGAGAGCCCCGAGTGTGATTTCGGACCAATTTGGGCGCCGGATAGTGTCATCCGGGGGAGAACTGGGAAGTTCAGGGATGAACTTGGTGATGGGCTCGTCCCAGTATTTGTCCCCGATCTTTGCGAGGGTGGCGTAGACGGCTACGGCCTTGGAAATGCTAAAGATGCGAAACAAGGTGTCGGGGCCCACGTCGAGGGTTGACTGGTTCAGCGGCGGGGTGTTGTAATGGGTGAAGAATGCCTTATTAGACATGGGCGAGTAGATTTCCGTTGCGAAGAATGTCGTGGTCAGGTTGATCCGCGGGTCGCACAGAAGAGCCTTCTCAAATTTGGCGGCTACAGCTTTCAAATCGGCTGAGGTCGCTGTGTTCAGTTCGGTCAGCGGAGGGTATGCAGGGGCGAGGATCGGGCAGTTCTGAGCCGAAACGGCCCCGAGAAAAAGGGCGAAAACAGCGCCGCGGGTAATCATCTTGACGGAATCCAGATATCGAACTCTCCTCGGGATGTCTGGTGTCTCTGGTCTTGTTAGCATCTTGTCTGAGATGTCTCTCCTGTTTATATATGTCTAAGATCTCGGAATATTCCCAGTCCCGAGCCAAGCTTACAAGTTGTATTGAGTGGGGGCCAAAGTCCGATCCTACCTTGTTGGTTACTAGTCGTAGCATCTCTCTGTTGTGTTGTTCATGAATGGGAGCCCGCCAGGGAGCCCGTGGGAACGCCTTGTGCCAACTAGTTCCTCGCCTGCATATCAGGATCGGGTTGCGTTCGGCTAGGGTGACCGGGCCGATGGCCACGTACGTTCCAGAGATCCGGGAACGCGGGGAGCGAATCATCGCCGTGCCTTTCCTTGGATTCATGACGTGCAAGATCCAAATCTCTGGTATTTCCGGCCAAGCTCCGTCGAAGTCTGTCCCAACCACCCGGCCGTTGTTACGTTGGTGAATTGTCTTTGAGGGTCGCCAAGTTCTATCATCATGTTGGTCGAAGGGCAAAAGGCTCAACACCCTTGGTTTTCTTCTCGAATCAGATGGGTCGCGGATGGTCAAGGCAGATTTCGCAGCATGCCGCTGAAGATGCAATGCCGAGCCGGGAGGTTTGATCCCCGATTCAACTCCCTGACTTGTAACCAACGTCACTGCAGTATGCACTCGGCGGGGAAAGGCGTTTTATGACCGGGTTTTAGTCTTGGTGAGATCGAGCGTCGTGCTGTTATGCGCGTGATGAAGTTTGTCAAGGCTTCGAATGTTGTTGGTATGCTGAAAAATCCTCGAATACAGCAGGAATGCAGCGCAATTGTGGGTTTAACATGTTGGGCATGGATGTCAAGCGGGAAGGTACCTCGGGCGCTGGGCTGGTTGCATTTCAGGGAGGATTACGTTCCTTCCAAACAAAAAAAAAAAGATAGGTAGGTCACACGGCCTCGTGGTGCAGTGGTCTGCAGCGGTGCTGCAATAATGCATAAAAGATCCTGTGTTGCCCTGGCCAATTCCCGGCACTCGTGGTACGGCCTCTTGATTTCAGCACTACCTTCTGGTTCGATTCCAGCCTTGGTCGTCTTTTCATTCTTTTTCATTTTTTTTCTCATAGTCTCTTTCGCTTTTCAGCGTTTCAAACAATTAAGTCCTCGCCTTGATTCTGTCGCATAGTTTTGGTAACATACAATTCGGACATATGTCTCATTGGTGTATTAGAACCCATTGCACTTTTCGACGTCTTAGTTTGGTTCTAACACTCCATTGCTCTCGGGTACGATAAATTTAACTTGTACATTTTTTTGAATCGTACCCTGCTTCACTTGCTGTTCAACAATTCGGCACTCGATCTAGTGCATATCCCAGTGTGTGCCATAGCCATGTACCACAACCCTTTGCAGTGCCATTTATGTACGTAGCACAATCAAGCACTTCGCTTTCCGAGGTATTCCTGCAGCATTTTTGCTTCGCCGCCTTTTCCTTGTGTCTCCGAGACCAGGGCCTTGCTCTTTCTCCTCTTCTTATCCTTCCTCTTTTTTCGAGCTGTGGATGTCTTCTTCACGCCTGCGTGTTGCTGATCGTTTGATGCAGGCCGTGGTCCCTTCTTTTTCAGAAGGTCCTTGGCTGCCCTGAACACATCTCGAAAACGTGCCACAAGAACGGTGCTTTCTCTCCCGTTCTAAATCGTCCATCTCGGCTGAATAACTGGAGCTGCCGTTCATCCAGTACCAGGTGCGCTGGTTTTTCAATCTTGCGCACGTACGCACACAACTTGTCCGCAAAGTCGTTCAGTGGAATGCTTGAGTGTCCAGGCACCCACTCGAACGAACAAGTGATGACAATACTCAGCGATGCTCCCAGTTCAAGAAGCTGCTTCTTGGCCGAAACAAGATCTCTGGTTACATGCCGCACGACAGCGCTGTCGGGGCCAAGCTCTCTTCCTGGGTTCTTTTCCTCCTTGTCGAAGTGGGTCAGAGCATCCTGCGAATCCGTAAAAAATCGAATGGTGGCGGTCAGTGGTCTGTCAGAGATAGATGGCAGCTTCGACATGGTTGACAGTTCCTCCTTCATTTGCTCTACTGCCTCAAAAACCCCAAGGGCTTCGCAGTTCCCGTTTCCCCTCGCATCTTTGACAGGCCAAGCTAAACAGACGAATTTCTGATGATAGTTATTGCCCGGTCGGTATCGTCTGTACGTAACAGAGTAGGAGCCCTTATCGGTTTGTGGATCATACGATCCGTCGGTGAACACGCTCAGCTCACGGTTCGGCGGAGTGGGTAGGGATTCGGAGGCTTCTATTGCCTTCAGGATCGAAACGGCTCGACTGTCGTCCAATTCACGAGGAGAACTTCGCGGCCGCTTTGCTTATCCTGAATCTTCCCAGTTGTGTCCGGGAGAGGGGCCACCGGGGTTTTCGTTGAGCCGCAACTGATGATAGCGTTAGCACAAAGCGCAGTACCTAGAGGGCAAAGCAGCGAGAGACAAACCTTGCGACGTGGTGTTGCTGCGTTCATCTTCTTTGATCTTATTCTTATCCCACTCATCCGTCACCAGACCCGACGCTTGGCCTTCTTCCTCGACAAAATTCTGGCTTTGCACAGGAGGGGAGCGGGTGACTGTGTCTGGAATCTGGACAACGGCATGGTCCGTACCACTGTCAGCTCTAGTCGGAGCATCGTGACCGTGGGTGCCTAGTCTACACGAGTCATCGGTAGGAATGGTTGAATCTATCATAGAATTAGCAATTTTGTCAAACGCAAGAACATGACAGCCTGCAGCAGCCCCAGGTTATCATGTACTACTAACGAACAAGTCCTCAAAATGCCTTGAAAAACGAAAACACGTATCACATATTTAGCCAACAGAACGAGTCAACCTGATGTAAACGAATCCACCGTACCCGTATCGAGAACAGCGAGCTTACGCAGGAAAATAGTTCAGCTTGCAATCATGTGTAGTATGCGAGTCTTTCAAGCAACAGGTCGATGTCTACCGAACGACCACGAGGGAGGGATTTCAGAACAGTATCCCAGCAATGTAGATACATACCGGTTGGATCGGGCATCGTTTTGTCGACGGCGGGGGCCATGGGAACAACTTCGGCCGAGGCTTCTGCAGCCTCGGCCAGCCGGTCCTTACGCTGGGTCGCGCTGCTCGCCATTGGAACGTGTATCCGGAACTGAAATTCGTCTTAGCGTTCAATTATCTGCTAAAAAAGCGGACAGTATCAAATTGGAAATAATGCGACATCACTTACAACAACGTTAGTGGTGCCGTGGCCCTCGTCGAACAATTCAGATTGCCGGGAGAAGGAAGAAGAAGAGGAGAGAGCACAGTTCCTCATAGATTTCCCTGTTACCACCGTTACATAGTGGGACTTGTTCTCGAACTCGAGAACCTTTTCTTGAGCGATCATATCTCCTGTTGGGACTGGAAGGAACGCGGTCAAAGTTTTCTAAGTCGCCTGGCATTAGGACAGGTCAATGAAACGGGACCCCCCAGCATGTCCTCACTCGCCCAAAACTTCCGGGCTCTTCCACGCCATTCTATGAAACCTCCTGATTTGGATCACTACTGCAAACAGTATCGTCCCCAAATGAGGTTCACAGGTCTGATCCCAAGTAAACATGACGACCACGGTCGTGACTTTTCCCGTGAAACGCTTGACAACCTGGCCCTCCACACATTCGAATCAACACTACAGGCACACAAAATCAAAGTGGACGCATTCCAGTTCACCCTGTCCCTCATGCTACCAGGTTAGATCATATATGGCCTGAGTAGTGTGAAGGCGTGAAGGGTTTATTTCAGGGCGTTTAGTTCAAGTTGAAAAGAACACGTCCTCAAGGTTCGCTCTAAATACTACACAAGATGTGAAGATGCGAATACAAAAACCAAGTCCGGAGTAGCGCTCCAGATGATGCATCCCTTGTGATAGCTGCCCACGTTTCTTTCAATCCACAATCATCAATTCCCTCTCGCCAATACCGTCCACCACCTTAGGAAGCGAAGTTCTCAAAACAGACCGGAAATATCCTCACCACTGAGTCATTGAGTTGACTCCTTGGGCTTTGTCACAGGCGACTGGCTCGGTGGTATGACTGTCGACTTAGCGGCAGCGAGGAACTGGCTGCGAGCAGCATGGAATACATTGTTGTGGTGGGATGGCGACTTTTCCAAAACGGTGCCACTCACTTGGTAAAGTGGTTTCCCGGTCTTGCGGGTGCGGACAGACAGCTGATTCGCGAGTTCATTGAGGTAGGCCCCGGAGTGCCCAGGGACATATAACACAGCGGAAGAGACTGTCATGTTCATCTTTGCCCCGGTTTCCTCAAGCTGCTTTTGGGCAGTCAGGATCGTCGTTATCAGGTTGTTGGTCAATGATGGTTTGCGCAGGACGCTGCCAGATGTTGTTCCAGTGGTAATTAAGCCGTCAACGATAGACTTGCTGTCGGTGAAAATCTTGAACGAGACTTTTCGTGGTCTGGCAGATGGGTCCCGGAGGTTGGAAACAAACGCCAGTTCACTTTCGGCATGCTTGAAGGCCTGGAGAACGGCCAGACCCTCGGCAGCGGTGCTTCCCATGGTCATATCCACCGGGAATGCGTAGCCAACTTGCTGTCTGTTTTCAGGGGCACCAGGTCGGTAAAGACTGTGTACAACAGCTATACCGCCTTTGCCTCCAGGACGGGAGCTATCGACGGAGGCATCGCAGTAGATTTGGTATTTCAGCGCTCTGAGCTTTGGGAGAAATCTTACAGCTCTGATGGTCTGCAATGACAGAGCTGAAGCCATGTTGATTGTCGATAGGCTGGTCTGCAAGGTTATATCCTCGTCAGTATCAAATTAAGCATGCTTGTCTGCAAGTATCGTCTTTCTGACTTGCCTTCATGGTTTTCTCTGAGGTGATCGCCTGAAGGTTGACTGTCGAGTGAGTGGCGATGGACACGAGTGGGGGACTCCAAGTTGGTCGAAGGAGTTGGAAAGGTGCAACTTAAGACAACTGGATACCGTTGGTATGAGACTAAGGTACCAAGGACAAACTCGCATGGACTCAAAAGAGGGAATTTTATATGAGGAATGAATGCATCTATATGCCCGGACAGCTACCCTACCTAAGATATATCTGTTCTGAAGAAAGGCGGATAGATGAAAGAAGCAGCGCTGAATGAATTTGGCTTTGTTTTCATACGCTGTGTGAGAAACACCTTGTCAAACCATATCTAGTGGGAAGAGTGTTCGTTTCCTGATGACTGTAACTCTTGTGACTTTGCTGAGTCTCTGTTTTGGACCTTGGTGGTGGTGTTTAACGAAAGCAAAATCCATGAGATGTATATCTCCATGATAAGATTTGAAAGCATCCAAACAGGGGAAAACGAAAGGAGTAACGTTAGGCAAAGAAACCAAAAAAGGTCTCGACAAAAAGAATATAACCACAGCTAAAATCGAACCAGATATAGCACCACAATCAAGCAGGCAACACAAAAGCCCCCGAGTTGGCAGGAGGTCAGTATGAGAACAAGTACTATTTCACAGTGCCGCTGCAGACCACTGCACCACAAGGCCGTAACACTTACCAGTTCTTTTTGTTTGAGAAGTATGGAATTCTTCAACATACCCACCCACGCCCACTGCATTCTTGTCCCACTCCCGTCGTCACCTTTCCTACCCACACTGCTCCCAAAGACGAAGGAAAGTTCCATTTCTCCTCCCAGTATCATCAATGACAAACGTTCATCAGGCTTTCGCATCCCCTTTCCCATTGCGCATCGGATTTTTCCATGCTGTCTTTCCCAAGAATGGCTCCTCCTGCTCAACACAGTCCAACACAACACCCTGCTGAATCAGCGGTATCACCACCTTTCGAAAAACGAGACGGTCAACGCCCGGCATCTTGAGAATCACCCGACCCATCAACCAAAATGCCTTGTTCCTGAAAGTACCTTGTCGCACGCTGAGCCACGAAATCAAGTTTCCCTTCTTGATGACAGGCATCCTCGTTTTTTGATGCCGCTCAAATGCTAACTCGAGCTCTCTTTCCCCAGGAACAGCCCCGCCAGAACACGCCACCGCCTTGCCAAGTTCATTCACAAGACTCACGACGTCTGAGACCCCTTCGTTGAGCCCGAGTCCCGAGTGCGGCGTCACTTTGTGTGCTGCATCACCGACCAAAACCGTTTTCCCGCCCGAGTACACCTTCTTCAGATAGCCTTCCTCGAGGTTGGCCATACCTGCCTTGGTCTTGGTTGCCCAAACATCGCGGAGCGCGCGACCTTTTTTGCCAACAGGTAGAAAGCCGGCCTCTGCCACCAGTGCCTCCATGTCTTCGCTCGTGTAACGAACATAGCCCCGATGCGGTTTATCCAATCGCTTATACAGAAGTGCAAACGAGGAAGTCTCGGTGCTGAGAATCTGAAGCATCAGGCCCTTGCCGTGCACCTCGTACACAATCGTTGCTGCGGTATCCGGCGCTCGCGGATAATGGAACCAGAGGATGCGATACTTGGCCTGGAAGGGAAACTCTGGCCCGACGCCGGCCATCGATTTCCGCACAACGGAGTGCACACCGTCTGCTCCTATGACGATTGTGCCGTCATATGTGCTTCCATCTGCGCAGGTCACTCGCGTACGCTTACCATCGTCTTCGGAAGCTGGGAGAGAGGTGGTGGAAGCCACTTTCTTGTTTACGTGGATTTTCGATCGTGCGTTTTCTGGGAGAGAGTTGTACAGAATCTTAACGATATCGGCTCTCGCCATGGTCAATGGCCACACGTGAAAGCTGTCACACCCAGAATCCGGTTAACCTGACTGCCTTTCACCGGTCCCCAAATCCATGATGGGAAAACGTACTGCTCGTGGCACCACTCCGGCGAGTTGATGGTGCCAAACATGGAGCCATCATGTTCTTGTTGCGTGCCCAACTGGGATTCCATGGCAACCTCCCGCAAGCTCTCAAGGACACCCAGCTGAGACATGATTCGCATTCCCTGTGGCCACAGGAAGATGGTGGCGCCGATATCTTCGATGATTGTCTCCCGTCGTTCGAGGATTGTGAAATCAATGCCGGCTTTGGAGAGGGCATGGGCTGCCGTTAGGCCGACCGGGCCGCCTCCCACCACAATAACGCTGAAGCTGGACTTGGCCATCATGGTGAGCAATTTCCGAATACAGCAGCGTGCTCACTGTCTGCAGTTGGGACTGAAGTGCGAGGAATGCCAACGATGGCCTCGAATGTTTTTGCTGCAGACACATACCGAGATCAAAGATGTCCGATATGGCGCGGGGGATATACTCCCCCTCATTTTGCCTGGAATCGGACATGTGCAACGCAGCACGTCCTCGGCCATTGCAACTGCGTAATGCGTGAACGTATACACGGCGTAAGGTATGCGAGGTAGCTAGCTATTGGACGCCACTCGGAAGGATACCACGAATCCCCACCCTTCCCACCTATCCGCGTTGCAGGAGAGCCACCCACACCTGCAAGTGAGCATGTAGAACGAGGATTATCACAACGCTCAGGTAAGCACATACGCCCAACTCGGTAGTTCGTAAGCCAATGATCTTACATCGGAAGTACTCTGTATTTATGCATCTGTGTTGTAAGCACTAATGCAACTTTAACTCTGACGTGTATAACCTTTCTCATGTCGCTTTTTCCTGATTTTTGCAACCGAGTACGCACTGCTTAGTTTAAAGTTCAAACCAACATATGAATACGCACTTGAATCTGCCGAGCAGTACTATAGATTTTGAAGATAGGGATAGTGACATTATCAACCTTAAATATCAATCACGCTGTATATTAATTCCACAAGTGCGGGGGTTCTTGAAGAAATTTTATTCCAGGCGGATTTTCGACTCTTTTGTAGTAACTTCTACGGAACCTAACGCCTTCTAAGAAAAATTAGTAACCGTAAGCCGAAAGCTTATTTCTGAGTCACTATCTCAGTCGTTAAATATTCAAGACAGGGACAGAACGGAAGCAACGGAATCGGGCATTTCGAGTACTATGACAAGTGATTTCGAGAACGATGATAAACGAGATCATAGAAGGTTTAAGAAATATTCAAGAAATCAAAGTGGGAAGATAAGAGAAATAAAGTGAACGAGCTTCTATGACCCTTCCTGGTTTTGCGGGAGCATCTCGACTATGCACAGGAGAATGAGAAGCAGCATCACACTTACATAATGGAACTTTTGCTGTCACTTGCCATCGAAAGAAAAGCTTGATACCCTTCGAAACATTGAAAGAGAGGCTAACCCTTCCAGCCGGTTATCGGCCACACCAACCAGCCAGCCAGCCAACCAACCAATCGCAGACGCCATGATCCTGCTGTTGGAACAGGTGACATTTCAGGCTCCACAATGTCAAGCAGTCAGCATTTCATCACGTGCCGTGCATCAGACGTCCATCGGTCTCGAGACATGTACCTCAACCGGGCTCTGCTCCTTGCCCAGCCTAGAAACAGAAAAATGCACCACCGCGGATTGTTTCCTCCACCGAGAATAATGCAAGAAGTTACAGAAGAAGAAGCGGTACGGAAGGTTCGCCAACTATATGACTCCGGCGTCCCCTTCTTCACCAAAGATGCCCTGCGGCACATGGCATCCCTCCTCCAAACCACCAGGCAGAGCGGCAACAACGACAATGATCAAAAACTCACTATTATGGGCCTCGACGGCCACACCACGGAGATAACCTGCGATCACGGAAAGATCATGCCCAACCAAGGCCCCTTTGGCAGAAGAGAAGACAACATCGGGTACGAGGCGGTATGGAATAGCTGCATCACATACACCACCATCAACCAGCTTTTGTGGCCGGACAACATTACTTCTGGTGTACACGGGGATGATATGCCTTACTTTCCAATGAGTATCAGTTACCGCTTGAAATATCGCCACTCACAGACCAAGGCTGAGGTCATCGTAACTGAGGTCATGGAAGATTCCCCGATGTTTGTGCGGATGCCTTTACTCCACGCGCGACAAGCTTTTGAGCACCAGCGGCTTCAGTTTAGAAACAGTCCCCAGGCTGCCGAGGTGAGGTCGGTTCTGGACTCTTACGCTGAGTTCCCGACTGTCAAGAAGATCGTGGCGTTTGCGTGCGGGTCGTTACTGTGGGATGCTGAAGCTTTGGGGGGTGCTACTCACTCGTTGCCTCAGCACGCGCTTGCGCTGTTTGTGCGGGATTATTTCTCTGAGAAACAAGGGGGTGCTGTCCAGTGTTTTGCGCAGGAGCCGGATTACCAAGACGCAGACTGCGAGATTTTGGAAGAGGTCGGTGTCACGGTTCTTGAAGACCCTTGGGGGTTCATAGAGGTCGACGATGAGACAGTTGTGCTGGCCTTTTCGCCGGACGTCCCGGTGAGGCAGATTGTTGCGGATCTTGCGCGGCCCGGTTTGATGTTTTGGAACTCGGGGTGGCATGCTGATGCTCATGATACGAAGGGGTGTGATCCTGGGAAGGTTATTGTTTCGTCAAACTCGTAGGTTATTTTTTCTTTGGCCTTCCGAGTCTTCCACGAGAATTTAAAGATTACCTTTGTCCCAAGGTGACGGTGGAGGCCGAGCTGACCGCAGATGACAGAACGGACCCCATGGCGCCCCGTCTCGGGAAAATGGTGGAGGGTTACTGGGAACACCCGTTCAGGGAGGAGGACGGGAGCTATACTTTTTTCAAAGCGGCAATGTATATACGCAAACCTATCGACGTAATCGAAGCGGAGGAGGAGAATATGGAGGCTGGACTGTTGGCTCCGACGAGCGAGTAGGGAGGGTGGAAGGTCAGGTCGATAACTGAGCAATAGAAGGCCAAAATAGGCATGAATTTCCATTTCGTTACAGAATTCGTCATCGATGCTCACACTGACACACCGCCAGCTTCATTCCTCCCCCGTGCCAGTGAGTTTAGACTCCCGGCCGCATTCGTTCACGTGCGCATTTTCTCAACTGGACACCGCTGGCAGCGTTGGTGATCACAATCTACTTGCATGCACGTGCTTCCGGATACTACAAGATATTTTCCTTTGCCTTTGCCACACTGACACTATGAGGTAAAGGTTGGGGAGTCAGCTTTTTTGTACGTCAGACGTGACATTAGCTGGTGCGTATACAAGGTTGCGACTACGTATATTCTTCCCCAAAATCTAGCCAAGATATCAACCCAGTCTGCACCGAGGTAATTCAACAAGTAGGAGCCTGGAAAATGCGAGACTTGTGGTGAAGTCTGGAGTTGCGTGTTGCCCCACCTGCATCAACAACCTCGGCTGCCACTTCCATCTCAACACATCGATTAGATAACGAACTTTTATTTCGCTCGCCTTCGAGAATACCGTATCTTTAACGCGAAACAACATCAAAGTGGTTAACTCCAACAACTTCGTCCTCCGCAATATTCCCGTCTTGCCAACATGGAGACGTTCGCACAAACCAGATCTTAACGGACTTAAACATCTAAACACCGCAGCTAAAGTCCGTCCGGACTCTTCGGTCACATTCTCCATACAAGATGCGAGCTCGCAACGCATATGACGATGTAGGCAAGAGCGTCGGTTTCGTGTGAGGCCAGTGCTATACATCAAGCAAGCCTGACAGGTACTTATATCCCTCTGAGTGTTTTCAAGTCCATTGCCATCACTTTCTCCAAAGAACCAACCATCCAATTCCCTCGAGAAAAGAAACAATGACTCCAACAAAACCCCTAACCTTTCTCATAACAGGCACCTCCTCCGGCCTCGGGCTCTCCCTCGCCCGCCTCGTTCTCCAATCAGGGCACAACCTCATCGCGACGTCCCGTAATCCATCCAAGAACCCCAACCTTGTTGCCGAAATCGAGTCATTCTCCTCCCCGGCGCGTGGCCGCTGGCTTCCCCTCGACGTGGACCACCCCACCGCCGGTCCCGATCTGATTGATTCCCTCGAGAATGCAGGAACCCACATTGACGTCCTCGTCAACAATGCCGGGTTCTCGATCCACAGCCCCGCGGAGACTCTCACGGATGGCGAGCTGCGCGAGATGATGGAGACGCTGTATTTCGGTCCCACCCGCCTGATCAGAGCTGTGCTCCCGTACATGCGCGCTCGCAACAACGGAGTGGTGGTGAATATCTCGAGCGGGGCTGGATTGGAAGGAAGGGAGACGATGGGGGGGTATGCTGCGGCCAAGGCGGCTCTTGACGGTTTGTTTTGCTTTTTTTCTTTGTTATCAATCTTCGCTGTCTCCCGTCCGTTGGGTAAGCCTACCACTAACCTTGTGCTCATTTTGTTCAGGGTTCACAAAAGTCCTCGGAACAGAAATCGCGCCATTCGGCATCCGAGTCCTCACCGTGCAACTGGGCACCTTCCAAACCAACATGGGCAACGCCGCGCGCATTGGAGCAACTCCTCTCCCAGAAGACTACCAAGGCGACCACGAAGTAACCCAGTTCTTCAACGGCTTTTTCGATGGCAAGTTCCAGCCAGATGGAGATGGGGACAAGGCCATGAAGGCGCTGTACGAGGTTGTTGTGGGAGAAGGGGTAGGAAAGGGGAAGGAGGCGGAAAGAATGCTGCCATTGGGTCGGGAGATTCCGGCGAGAATCAAGCTCGTCACCGACGGTTACCAGCGGGCGCTGGATGCTTTTGGGGACATATGCAATAATGTGTACCAAGATGGGCGATAACTGCCAAGGGCTGCCCATGGTTGAATCTCTGTAGCAGAAACACATGGAGACAAAGGAAACCGCACAAAGACATTCTTCAATCAAGATATTTAACCAAGCCCTCCCCCCCTTAGCCCATCCACACAATCATCACTATCCACCAACTCCACAGTTCCTCACCATTCCTACCCACGCATTACTAACCAGTTAGAAAATCCCCACAAATACCCATCATGGCCTCTACCACCGAACTGACACACATCAATACCTCCCTTCCAGGAAACAAGGACCTACCTGCTCCACGCACGCAAGCGGCACATGGACGCCCTCAAAGCTTCCCCTCAGGATTTGTTCGCGCCGAAATGGCGCACCGCGATCCGGGAACTGGAGCAAGCGGCTGATATGGTAAAAGATGCCCTCGAAGACCTTGAAGCGGTTGAAGCTGACTCTGCTACCAGCGCCAGTATGCGGGGGTTTGTGGTGGGAATGCTCACTACCGGGGAGGTAAAGAAGTTTTTGGGGCGGTATCAGGATTTGGGGGCTTTGCCTTTGAAGGGGTAGGTTATTGACTAACTTAACAGGGGGGAGAAAGTGGTCTGGCTCTGGAAGTCGAGGGAGGAGAGCTAAGTGTCGTAAAGTTGGGGTTGGGAAAATAAATAAGATTCTATTTTCAAGAAAGGTCTAGTATGTGCTTAGAATGTGAAATATGTGATACAGGATAATACCGCAATCATCGATGGTTGGTTAACTGAAACTGAATCATGTGCCATGAAGTGAGATAGCGAAGGGTCCAGGATGACCTTTCATGGTGAAAGTAACTCTGACTGCACAAAGGACGGTGATGCATGGGCATTTGCGAAGGTGAAGCCACAATTTCAAGTAATCAGCACTGAGATACTTACTTTCAGGGTGTCGTATGTTCCTGGCTTGATGCTATCAAACGTTACGAAAGCAGCATGATATCACAGAGGCTCTCTCGGGGGAGGGGGGTTCTCGTCAAGATCACGAGTTGAGCGAAGGACCTGTAGTGTCGTTGAAAGTGGGTACGTATGGTGCATATTCACAAATTATCTTCCACTCCTTCGAATTTCAAGGAGATGAGATACATAGAAACTATCAATTATCAAATAAAATCTCTGGTCCATAGTAGAACCTCTCGTCTGCCTCCATGTACCGCACTATAAGGCCTGCAGCGTGATGGTCCGTCGGTACCCGTTTCGCCCCTCTCCAGGTTATAACTGCCGCTTGTCACAATGTTCGCACTGGCATCCAATGCCTGCCTGCATAGAACAACGGCGGTTGCCTTCAATCTTGTTTCATGGCCTTGTATGTGTCAACAGAAAGGGAACTCGCTTGCCTTCGGCGTAACCGCTCGATAACGCTGTGTAAGCCCTTCTCCGAGCAATCTCTACGAATTCCTTGCCCGCTTGAGACTGCAGGTTGAGATGAGCACCATTGCCAAGTAACAGGCTGACAATAGCCTTTGCCCCTTTCGGCTTTTTTACAGCGCGAACGAGTACCCTACCCCCCATCCAGAAATCCGCGCCTCCGTCGAGGAGGAGTTTAATCAAATGTTCATCTCCAATGCGTATGGCGTCTTTGAGCGCATTGTATCCCCATTTTGCTGTCTTGCTGATATATGCGCATCTGCCGAGCAGCATTCTGACAAGCGTCTCTGCATTCTGGGGTGCTGTCACAGCCAGCTGCAACCCTTGATCCATTCCTTTATCTCCTAGATGCCTGATTTCTGCGCCTCGGTCGAGTAGCAGTATCAGGAGAGACCTCGCCAGTCTTCAATGCCAGTTTCAGCGCTTCACAGCCCCATCCTGCCGTAACCCTACATGTGGGGCCGTGCTCCAGCAACATGTTGACTAGGGTAGTGGCATTTATCGGTGCCCGTATAGCGTGGTGGAATGCGTCCTCTCCTCCATTATCATCATAATCAATATCTGCGCCTCGGTCGAGTAGGAGTTTGACTATAGATACATGACCATGTCGTATACCCAACGTTAGCGCTGATTTCCCTGACGATGACGTCTTGTTGAGATTCGCGCCCCTGTCGAGTAATAGGTTCGCGACAGCCAATTGGTCACGTTCGGCCGCGTACATCAGTGCAGTCTTTCCCGATGCCTCTTCATAGTTCACGTCTGCACCTTGGTCGAGCAACAACTCTACAATAGCCACATGACCACTGTGTGAAGCCGCAGATAACGGTGTTTACTCCCCATTACGCAGTGCCCTGGTGAAACTACCCCGGTCAAGTAACATCTTGACCACGGACTCGTGGTCGTACTCAGCGGCGACCTGGAACGGTGACGCTGAGGAATGGCGATGGCCCCGAATATCAGCCCCTCGATCTACCAGGAACTTCACAAGGACCTCGCAGCCGTTTTTCGAAGCGATATGAAGCGGTGTCCACCACGAATTATTGACCGAGTTAATCATGTATGCACCTCGGTCGAGTAGCAGTTTCACAAGGTTCTTGTGGCCATGTTCAACAGCGATGTGCAGAACAGTGTTTCGTTCTTCATCCTTTTCATCCATATCTGCCCCTCTGTCGAGGAAAAGACTTACCAGAGCAGCGTGATCTTGCTTAATGGCCCAAGTTATTGGCGTTCGGCTATCAAAAGGACTGCGAGAGTGGTTCGTTGCGTTCTGGTATTCGACTGCAAGGTTATGCAGCACCATGAGTGCCTCATCAAAGACTGGAGACACAGTTTTGTGGCCAACACGATCTCCTGTAAGACTGTTCCAGACTTCACCATAAGATTTGAAAGCTCGTTGAAGAGCCTCATTGGAGAGATCATATTTGCCCAGAGAATTCAGCAGTAATCCAATGTTCCACAATCTAGTGGCTTCGTCTTTACGGCCTTGCAACTCGGACAAGACTTGAGTTGACAATTCTTTCCGATCGTGACTAGTAATGTCAAGCGTACGTAGTGGTTGATATTCGGACGTTTCCCAATCCCAGACTAGTGTCAAATCCAGTGTACTTATGTTCTCCATCTGTACAAGGCGTTTGACCATTTGCTGTCCTGTTTACTGATCGGAGCTGCGATCATTGTGATGGTGGCATGATTGTTGCACACGTTGACGATGGTAGGTTCCGATGCTCCGTGCAAAATACAAACAGCATCGTCCACTCGAACTGGTTTCGCCGCTGCATGAATACTGAACTGCCAATTGCACATCTCTTCCCTGAAAGCGCCAGATTTGTCTTTCCAGGCAATTGATATGCTTTGCAAGCCGCCTCGGACTGGGTTCTTTTGGACTGAGAAAACTTTCCCGAGGAGCTTGAATGGTCCCCGATTATTGCCAGGGGCCGCGTATTTGACGCACTAAGAGATGTCAGGTTGGGTAGTGATAGCTGGATGACTTTCGAAAGGATATCTTCCCACGACAAAGTGTAGTCAGCTCGTAAATCGACCGTAGTTAGATCGTCTGAACTCAACCCAAGCAGGGCGTAAATCATATCCAAACGAATAGTTGCTTTGCGGTTGTGATACATGTCGATTAGCGTTCCCAGTGGAATTATGTTCAGAGAAAAAGTCTTCCTCGGTTGACCGATGCTGTCTTCATTGGTGACATACTTAGGCCAGAAGTTCGTATGCCGGATCAGGTAGGTTATCGGGGGAATCAAAGTCTGCAGGTCACTATATCCGAACAACCGGACACCGAGGTTTTCAACCCCAGAACAAAGGGCCAATCCATCCATTTCACAGTGACCATACTTGACCGTGACCTGTCTCGCCGCAGCCACCTCTTGGATGACCTAACTCACTCTGTTAGTATGAGCTATCACGGACCGCTGTGCCCAGTTTGCCACATACCCAAACGCGCTGAAACCATGGTCTCCTGAGTAGAGTAGTGATACATTGCAGTGTCATATTGTCAATGTTAAACGCAGATTTCTCCAGTTTGCAGAGCGCCTCGAAAGCTTGATCGCTGCCATCCATTTCCTCTCCCAACCATACAATGACGCGGCTGGCGTTGGCAAAAATCATTGTCATCAATCTCTTCTTCATCGTCTTGGTTAATGCACAGAGCATCAACCCACAATACGCGTTCGAGGACTCGGTGGCGTAAATGCGACAGTGCTGCATGAAAGTTTGAAGTTACCAACAGAGGATGGCTGTCACTGCCCACAAAAGTCTTGCTTGCGTTGTGTGAATGGACGTAGATCGATCTCGGGTTATTGGCCGAACCCCACACGTATGACAATGCTTCATACGGATCAGCTTGCTGCGTCGGTTCCTTCAGCGGATACTCAAAGAGCTCGCACCGTATAGGGGCGTTGTCATTTTGATCGGGGAGTAGACGGAGTAGGCGAATGTTTCCAGGCGCTGTAAGAGGAGAGTAGCGGTATGGAAGTTCAACGGGGTGGTCGACATCTGACTTGTCGTCGTTGAGCGGATGCGATGCCATGTTTATGCAGGAAATCCACACTCGAGGGGACCCAAAATATGAGAGAAAGAGCTCCGGATGGAAATCACAGCACTGCCTAGGGCTTTTGATGCTCAGTTATTCGACCGAATAGATTTTCACAAGATGGACGGACAAGTGTTGCAGGGATCTGCAACAGACCTCCTGCCAACAGAAAGCCCAACCGCTGTCGATGTCTGCCTAACCACTGCGCATCACGTGATAGCAGCTGCAGGTATCGGATGCTTCCAGGCGAATCACATGGCGGATGATAAACTCCAATGATCGACATCGACATGGTAATTCAAACGAAGAAGAGTAGCGGACCTACTCAGTCAAGTTAGTATGTAGTGGGATGTTGAATTGTACATCGCACTAGCAATCCAACGTCACTCACCAAGCTCTGGCCCACCATATTGCATTGTCTCTCGTTCCTGACACTTTCATCGATGCAAGAAACCAACTTGGGTTTAGGGCTGCACACCAAATGGCTTGGGTTTAGCACATAACCAAAGTTGGTGACCAGACGGGCAAAAGTGGATTGCAAAAACTCATGATAGATAAGCACTTGTTATCACAAAGGAGGCAAAGACATAGAACGCAACAGAACTGTTTATTCAATGAAAAAAGAACTTGTATTTAATTCGACACTTTGCAACGGGAAGACTGAACGAATACCGGCTTGCGAAGGAATTAGAAGAGGAAAACTGGAATCTACCGCTGGGACAGGGACGGCCCGCAGAAGA
>MU864606.1:0-24942 GCA_033296905.1 Podospora australis
GGCCCAGATATCTTGTTCCTGAGCATACCGTTGGGCCAGTGTTGGTTGAGGTGTGTACTTGTCCCGGGGCACTGGGTCGTAGACCCGTGTGACACGAAGTCTCTCCATTTCTTAATCCGTTTTGGTCGGTTAGGCTCGTCAAATGTAGGGACACTGTCGTCGTAACCTGTGTCCAAAACGGCTATCCGGACGGGCGATATCCTGAGCCTCTTGGTAGGTTCCTTTTGTAGTATTCTATTGAGTTTTGTCGTCTGGTCTACCCACTCATCTCTCTGGCGCTTGAGAATGGGAGACGGTGTGATGTCTTCGTTCGTTGACTTGGTAGGCAATATATCGTGAAGATCGGAAGCGCTCAGAATTGTGGTACGGCCTTTGGGGGTAAGGGCTGTGTCTTCGATCTCTTGAAATTCTGTGTTCCAGCCTGTTCCTTCGACTAGTCGGCGCAAGGGGGATACCACCTGGTCGTGCAAAATGGCGCGTCTACGGGCTAAGTTCTCGCTGGGCTTTTGCCCCTTTTTTGTGTTGTAAGGTGCGTCCCTGAATAGGCCGGGATCTAAACAATTCTTCACAGCGAGCTTGTACCAAGGGTACTCGCAATCGTCACGGAACTTCTTTGTGTTGACGTAACGCAGCAGAATCGCGAGCTGATCATTCCCTGCCTTGGAGTCCAGTCGTCGGGACGTCCTTGGACATCGAGCTGACGTCCAATGGCAATCTCGAAGAGCATGATGCCGAGTGCGAATACCCGAGGATATCTATGTCTGAGGCCGACAACTGGTCGATATTCGGGAGTCTTATTGTCGATAGGTGTAAAGTCAGCACAGAGGTAGGGCTTACAAAAGTACGCTGTGCCATCATCTGCCGCCTCAGCCATGAAGTTGGCATTTCTGTTTCCGATGCTCAATGTCATCCACTCCGAGTCATAGTAGTACCACACAGCTTTCGCGAGCGTATACGCAAGAACTACTCGCATACCATGCCGCATGTCGAACCGGTCTAGGATCTGGCCCAGATGTAGACCCGAGGATGGGTGTAACCCGCGACGATGCTTGAGGCCAACTGGGTCATAGAGAACCCTCAGGCGATCCTTCTCGGCAAAGAAGGACAGGGTAGTGCCGCAGTTTCCGGCAAGGACCTCACAGAGACTTTCCACCTGTTCCGAATCAAGATCTTCTGGAAGGCTCTGCTGGCGTTGAGACTCTTCCCAGTGAACTTCTTTTATCGTTGTTGGCAATAAAATTTGAGTATCTTGCCATTGGTAGTCCTGGGACCGCAACGGATTCGGCAGAATCGAGAAGATCATATTAAACGGAACGCAGCCTCCATGGCCGAGCTCGTATACTGGTTTTAGCCGCAATCTTGCCCTGTGTCGGTCGGTTTCATCCTTTCCCGGGATTGTGCAGCTGCATTGTGTATAAGGGGCAAGCACATCGTAAAGCGTCCTCGCGTGCTTGGCGTATCCGGAGACATCCATGTTCTTTTTTGTTTGGATTTGATGTTTTCAGGGGTTTCGGGGCCCAAGGTGATGATGCCCAACATGACAGACACAGCTGCGGCACCTGACATTTGGGCGTAGGGATTGCAGGATACCAAATCTAGATTGCTTTTTTTTTTCCTGCTTTTACGTTTTCCTCCCGGTATTATCGTGCCGTAAAATGCCTCTTGGCAGGTAAATGCTCCAAACAGCCCTGCGTAGCTACACCAGGTAGCTAAAATTGATGTGATCATCTAAGAAGATCTTTCCGTTTCTCCCTCCATAATTCATGTTTCCATTCATGATGCCACCATATCAAGAGGGCCCAAATCACCCCTTCCAGCCCCCTTCCAGGTCAGCTTTTTCAGCAAAATGTAACAAAGACCCGAGTAGTGGTATTCTCGCCGTACTCGGTTTAGATGGCTCAAGGCACGCAGCCGTCAGGGAGCCACTTCTCATCTAGAGTAAAGCGCAAGGTGTCAGCCCACAAATCTAAGTACTCCAAGTCCATGACATTGGAAATAGTCGGCCTTGAAACAAGAGATAAAAGACAAGATGACTCACCGCACTTCTCCAGACAACGCGGGGTGTAGCAGGTCTTTACACGCTGGCACAGAACTGCCGTGCAGTTGTCTCTGCAACGCCACCACTCCTCGGGAATCTCCACGCATTTATGGGGGGGCGAGCCTGAAGGTTGCGGCGGCACGATGGTGAAGGGCCATGGCGCAGAACCTGAAGAGGGGGAGGAGGTATACGCGGTCGGGATGGGCACCACGATAGTCAACGTCTCATTTCCCACCGTAATCGTGACGCTGGGGCACCCGGAGGGCCCGCACGGGCCAGCGTCGGTCGGTATGGATGTGGACTGCGACTCCGGGGAAAGTGTGATGGCGCCGTGATCACCACCTGTCGAGGTCGTGGTGATGGTATTGCTGGGAGGTGCAGCGAGGGAGGCGGTGATGCTGGTCAGGGCGAGGAGGGTGGTGATTTGCATTGCGATGGTTGGATTGGAATTGGATGATACTGCCTTTGGGGTGGGAGTTGGAGGCTTTTGAACCGCTGCGGGGGTTGTATGGGAAGGCTGAGGTAGAAAGTTGAAGGAGGAGGACGTTTCATCTAGGGCCCTTCATCAGTGACTTGCTGAGGAAGAGGGGATTGAAGTACCTACTTGCCTGGCCCAGATTTTGAGGTCAGGTTGCTTCCAGGTTCCTTCCGCGTCTTCGCCACAGTGTCATTCTGACAGAGCTATCTAACTGACTAAGAGCGTGATGTCTTCGACTAGACGCCTTCAAATAAACCTTTTACGCCTGCAAATTCTCTTCGAATATTATTATTGTTCTTACACCGTGGGAGGCCTTGCCTCCATCCCAATGGGATAAGCGGTCCCTGTGACGGACTTGCGATGGAAAGCAGGTCTTCAACATATATATGGTGCAATTCGAAAGATCCAACCAATCGTGGTGTGGATTTTCGACATCCTTTTGGAAGGTTAGCGCATTGGTCAATTGCATCGCTATGCGAGAGCCGTCACAGTCCCTCTACAACTATTTTAACGCGTAAGCGAACTAAAGTACAGACTGCGTGCCAGTTTGACCCGCAGCCAACTCAACATCTCTCTCTTCGAATATATTTACTAAGTAATGCCACGAATACTTCTTGAACTTGAATGCGTCTACCTTTTTCTTACATACCTACAGTGTTTATTTGAATGCGTAGAAGGTCGAGTTGGCAGGCATTTAGCGGAAAGGATTATGCCCCTATAAAAGACTAGTCCCCATTATTCCACATGGCAGCGTGTGTATGAAGCTGTTTCTCGGCTGCAATGGGGAACATCAACATGTATCATGAGGAAAGGGGCATCGATGAATTCACACAGAAAGGTCAGTTGCCAAAACGGGAGGCAAGGTAAGGACTTTAGAAAGTGCTTGCCTGTAAATAAGTGCGATTGGTTTGTTGACTCGGAAAGAAAGGGGGAATGCTCCTCAGCGACTTAATCCGTCAGTCCCGCCTCCAAGCGGACTGACCCCTGAGATGCACCCACCAACTCCAATGTCGCAACCACACAGCAGCAGAAAAAAAAAGGGTGCTCGTTGCCTATCGTCAGAATCCCGTGTCATTTCCAATGGCCAGATTAATCCAGTTTTGCTCCTTACTCCCCGGTTTAGACTGGGGAGTGACAGCGAGCTTTCCAAACATGCAACTGTGATGGGAATTGGGAAGAAATATGCATGGAGAAGCCTGGGCTCCTCCCGTCCTTCACTTTCTACTTCCCCTGAATCGTCTATTTACGCTGGCACGGAGGCAGGTCTAAGTCTGAACAAAACAGCATCAAGTAGGGGGTACGATCGCATGATAGGGATGTCACGGATCTCTTTAAATTCCCCTCTTCCTCTTCTTCCAACTACGCTCTCAATTCTCTCCCATTCCATTCTCAAACTCTATTCTATTCCCTTCGAACGGTCTTATTCCTGATCTTTGTCAAACTCGTCAACAACCTCTGCCATCATACCCAGATCGACTTCATCAACCCCAGACTGTCCACATCAGGCTGGCTGACGAGTCCACGTCCGCCATGCCTCCTTGCCTGGTAGATGATCACCACTCGCCAGGCTCCTATTCAAAGGTAAGCTTGCATCTCCTTGCGCTCGGGCTGATTCTGTGTCAGGCTGCTTCATTTCCGTCTTCCACCGGTCTTGTACCAAACACTTCCTTGAGCCTCAGTCCACGATCAAAGTCGCCAGAGCAACTCGATCGTCGATCATCATCATCGGCTACATCTGTCTCTCTCAGAAGGTGGGTGTGGTGTGTGAGGAGAATATTGTTGTCTGACCGCACAATGATGATCGGCCCGTGGCCATATTCGTTCCCTATCCTAATAACACCACATCCATACCAGTCCCTCGAGGCTGATGATGCCTTTCTTGTTTTCTTCTCTAGGTTCGGGAGTCGATCTCCGCAGCGCGTGTCCAGCCTCAGTCGGTCGAACTTTGTCATCTCGAACCTCATCATCGACAAACGTTCTGGTCCACTCGGGCTATAACAGGTGAGTGGGAGTCGGTCACGACAAATATCGCTAGTCTGGTCGCAAGTTTGCCAGTTGATGCATTCTTAGAGTCAAGCAGCCAAGGGTCCCATTCCACAAGTCGCCAGTCCTCTGGGCTGACCCCCCTTTTTGTTTCTCTTGTTCAGGTCTCGGTGAGTCTCTCACGACATCAACCAGCCAGCCTCAGCCGATGACCTTGTCTTCGAACTTCATCATTGGCTGGGTTCTCTATATCAAAAGGTGGGTGTGGTGTATGATGAGAGTATTGTTATCTGACCGTCCCATGATTATCGGCCAGTGGCCACTTGCGTTATCATTATAACACCACATCCATACCAGTCCTTTGAGGCTGACGCCTTTCTTCTTGTCTTCTCTAGGTTCGGGAGTCGAGCTCCAACATCGCGTGCGCAGCCTCAGTTGGTCGATTTTCGTCATTTTCGAGTGTCATCATTGACTGGCATCTTGTTCTTTCTTCATCACACGGGTCATCGTCTTTGACTGAAACAGATGGGTGGATTCCGATGCTGATAGAGGTTTTAGTGTGATCGCAGAGATCTGTAAAGGGATGCAAATATAACTACGGACAAGCATGCTTAGGACCCTATTCCACAAGTCGTTGGTCTTCGGACTGACGCCCTTCCTTTCTCTCTGTCAGGTTCGGGTCTCGATCGAACAGCCTCAGTCGTCCGAAAGAACTCGCCGCGGTCGCAACATTGCCGTGGAGGTTTGTCATCGCCCGGGGGTTCGTCGACTCGGATCTGTTGTCCAGTTTCATCATCGACTGCTTCGATCTCGAAACGCCTGTTGCGATGTCGTGTCTCTCGTGGTTTCAATGATCACCGATCAGCCTCAGTCTCAGCTCGACAATGACCAAAGTGACGATACCAAGGCTTGGACTTCATCATTGACTGTTTCGGTCGCAAAGGTGGCAGCGCATCTTTGGACAACGGAATTCCATCGTAGGCGGTCGGAGGGAGAGGCGTGTAGGGGAAAGAGGGCTGGTGGAACGGAGATCACGAGGGCTGTGGTTCACTCACCTGATTTTGTTTGGCGGAAGGAGGAAGAAAGTGGGAGATTTGGCGGCGCTGTGGGATTTAGATAGGTTGCGCAAATCTGATAGAGTTTGGATCAAGTGGGTTCCGGGTTCTTGTGCATGCACATGTGACAGACCGAGAAGCTGCCGCTTGGGCCGCAGCGGCGGGAGGTTTGGTTGTGCCAGGTGACGAAGGGGCTTTGGCAGCCTTCTTTTCTGGAATTCGTTCCATGGCGCTTTTTCCATTCATTCGTTTGTCGGAGACGGCACAAGGCTCGCATTTCAGATGTCATTCAATGCAAAAGAGGCAAAAGAGAAAGATTAACGTTATGGGTAGTGGGATGAGGATTCTATTGGCAGAGATGCTGAATATTCTATGGAAACAAAAAATAATCTGGTATGCGACATGATTTCTGATGCTAATGACTTGACAGAAGAGAAAATGAATAAAAATGAAACCCGACACAATCTATCGGACACGAGTGTCATGTAAGTAGCACAGCAGGCTATTTAGTTGCTGACACCGCAGCCGTTGATTCTGCCGGGAGAGTTGTGGCCATCCGGAGCGTCCTTGCCAGACTGGAAGGCCTTGACATCATTGCCAATCCACAGCTTGTTCTTGTTGAGGGCCCCCTCGATGCGAGAGTCGCGGAGATCAATGGAAGCCTTGCCCCAATCGGCCCGCATCATCTTGTTGCGCAGATCCACCGAAGGGAAACCGTAGTAGCTTACCAGCGTGCCGCGGAACCACGTCTTCTTGTGGTTCTCGGGCTTCTCGCTCTTGCTGGCGAAGCGCATGGCGTGTGTGCCCTGACCCTCGAGGTGATAGACGATCTTGGGATGGGTACCGTCCCAGGCGACGTCGGACGCCTTGCGAGGGTAGTACTCCCCGTGGGCCGAGGTGGCGACGTAAATGGCCTTGTCGTTCTTGGTCCAGACCACGACGTGCTCCCAGTCGTGACGGTGGCCGATGGCGGCGGTGCACACGTTGGGGAAGTCCTTCTCGAAGTAGTAGGCGTAGATGTGGGCGCACCAGCCGTTGTTGCAGCGGGAGCGTGAGTAGACGTTGTTGTTGTTGAGATCAATTTCGTCCCGGCAGCCGCCCTGAGGGGACTTGCCGCACCCCATGCCGGGGTTGAGAAATCCGTTGGCGCCGATGGCCGGGGTGTTGTAGCAGCTGTCTCTGTCGAAGTCGAGACCGGGCTGCCACTTGAGGTCGGCGTAGGTAGCACACTGGGGGAGCTTGTTGGGGACAGGGTCGCGGCGGAGGAGCTCGGGGTCGAGGCCGAGGGAGGTCAGGTTGACGGCGGCGGCTGCGGAGGTACCGACCAGGCCGGCGAGAAGGGCGAAGGTGAGAGTCATGTTGAGAAGATTGTTATGCTCGAGACAATATCACTGACGAAGAAGGATGCTGATGATGATGATGATGGAGGAGGAGTGTTGATGTGAGAGTGAGATGGCGAGGATGTCTTTTTCTGTCTCGATGTCGGCGGCTGGCTTCCCCTTTCTTATAGAAGAACCTGAGCAGCGATCGACACTCTTTGCGAGATCGTCGATGGCCTCACCAGTCCCCCACCGCCAGGCTTCCCTCCGTCGGGAAGACATGGCGAATGGGTGTTGTCCACGCTACCCAGCTCATCTTTGGTCGCCGACGAGCGTGTGTTGTTCTAGACCGCCATCGGTCTTCAGGGTGATCTTTCGCCTAGCGATCTTGGAAATCAGATTCCAAGGGTTTTGGACCCCAAGGCTTCCTCTCTTAGATCCTGCAAGATCCTTCGCCCCCAGACTAGATTAACTCTTAAAGTTGCATATGCGGGTCCGGCCCGGGGAATTCGAGGTAACTGGCAGTTGAGAATCGCTGGGGTCGGTCGTTTAAGCTGTTCAGCTGAAGGTGTGTTGTTCTTCTTTCTCGTTGCCTGACGTTGACTTGGCAGATCACAGCCAGCTACCAAGACATCGACTACACAGCTAGCGAAGCGCTAGTAGTGCAATAATTAGCAGGTCAATAAGCGCTATAAGCGCCTCACAGCCACTAATGTAGTGGGGAGCGCTGAAGACTCCGGGTCTTGCGGCTTGTGACCCCACATTGTCTTGTCTCACAGCAGTTTTTGATCTCCCCGTCGGCGTTTACAGTACGGCGTCAGCTTTTTGACCGCTCATAGCGAAATTGCACATCTATGCCGATTTCACGTTAGGCCAGAAGTTGTCCAACTCAGGTGATCAAGTCCAATCTTGCACAAGTGATGCCAGCACAGCTTCCGGTCAAACGAATTCACATCCACCAAGACTCAGCGCCGACGAGAAAGCCAAGCCGCTATTCGTAGTTCAACAAGCATTCGGCGTTCGATGGCCAAGCCCGTACCATCAACGGCAGCTTTTCTTTCGAAACTAGATTCTATTTTTCACAATTTTCTGCAACCCTTTCCAGCATGGGGCCATCCAACTTTTCATGAGAAATTGGTTATCTATTTTGGTCATCCAATGTTAAACGGTCCTGATGTGTCACAAGGGGACATCACAATCACAAAGTTAGTTGGTACAGTTATTATTTTTCAATCTTTTTATTTCAATTTTCTAATATATTAGGGGCTCAGGGGTGGATCTGAACCCGAAGGAGATGGGGAAAAGAAGGGATGGTTTTGTATCAGGCCATGCCTGACACAACTTAATCCACTCAATCATCCTTCTTGTCCTCCTTCGGCAATTTTCTGATCGCGTCTTCGAGGGCCACTCCAAGCTGTTTCCGTAAAGCAATGCACTGCTGGCACAAACCCGCAACACTGCTCTCCTCCAGCTCGGTGGAGGCTGGTGCGTCTCTGAAGCTCACAGACATCATCTGCACGTTGACCTCCTCCATGGCTGGGCATTTTTGACCAAGAACCTGATTCTCGAGACTCTGCCTTGTCATTTCTAATATTTGCTGAGAAAGCTGGTCCCGCCTCTTTTGCAGACCTTGAATCATGCAGGAGTTCCGACCAGCTTCGTCGGCGGTAAAACAGCGATGGCACTCGTCGGCAACAACCCTGTACACTGTTGAAGACTCGTCCTCATGGAATCTGCATAACTCGCAGGTATCTAGAGCGATCTGGCACTCGCGATCGACATAGGTCCTATTATGCGTGTTAAAATCCTGCCAGTAGTTGTTGCAGACTTGGGTAATGAAGATACACATGATGAAGGCGTGTTTGGGTGACTTGCCTTTCAATGAAAGGAAGAGATAGTAGTGAGAGTGCTGAGAAGAGTGTTTGAAGCTTTCAAGGACTGACAAAAGCGCTGACAACTCGAAAGTTCCGATGAAACTGCTGATGTGAGGGCTGATGTGAGTACTGATGTAAACACTGATGATGAGAATGAAGATGGATGGAGCTAGAAAGTCGAAGGTTAGCTTGTCTTATATAAAGGACTGAACATCAGGGAGCTATGATGGTCAGGGCTTACGATCTCACCACTTACAATGGCATTGTCCTTAAACAATATTATTGTTGCAGTACAAGTATACCCTTTCGAAACATCCAGCTTCATTGTCTGAATTCCAACTCCGGACAGCCTTTGTGTCGAGGTACAGATAGACCAACCTCGAACACATGGTCGCGTCTCTTTGTCCCCCGGGGCCCGAGTAGAAATGAGACTCGATTGTCCCAGCAGTATCGAGCTAGCACCAGCTTGAATCAGCAATACGCACCTTATTCCGTATTCTGTGATAGCAGACACCTACTCAGAATGGAGTTTGTCTCACCATTCCATGATCGCGAGAGTGGTAGTAGGCCAGGGGGCACCACAATCCAAAGCAGCCAAGCCAGACGCCTAGGACTTTCCAGCCTCACTTCTGGCCCGTGGGCTTTGCACCGTTCCATTACCCCTGAGACGATTGTCCAGAACCAGAAAGAAAACTTCGTGCGACAACCTCTAAGTGTCTTCAAGAGGCCCCAACCGTCCAAGAGCAGCCTCTCTAATCGTGTCACCAAACGTCGGTTCATCCCACCATCAGCGCTGAAATGGGCCACCGCAAGCCCTTTTTCCAGCACCACCCGAGGCTCCCCACTTCAACCCAATGGGGTTCAACCTCAGATACAGGGGTGACGACTGCGTACGCGCCTCCAACAACGGAGGAGAGCGTCAAAATGATCATCGACACCTTTGACAATCTCCGCCCGTTCATCACGAAGTCGTTGAAAACGATGGATGAAAACTTTCTGCATTTCTACAAAGAGTTTGACCATTTTGAGAAACAGCTGGATGATATCCACCACCACCTGGACAGGATACCGGCAAGAGTACAGGACCACCTTACCCAAGTGACACTAAGACTGCGGGAAGAACAAGAAAAACAAGGAGAAGAGCAGAAGGTGGCAATCGAGGCGATCCAGCAGGAACTTGAAGAACTGAGAAAAGACCGAGAGGAAATGCAGAGAAAACTCGAAAAACAAGAGGTCGACTTGCGGCTTGCACAACTGAGAGCAATCTCCGTTGAGAAAGAAAGAGAAGACGCAGAATACGAAGACATGTTCCAAAGAACTCGAAAGAACCTGGAAGAAGAGGCGCAGGCGATTCCCACAACATCGCCGGTTCCAAATTCGAAGATGGAAACAGTGGCTTACACCCTGCACGTCACCTCCAGCACACAAGACAGACATCCAAAGTTTTCAAGAAACGAAATAAGAAAAGCTTTCATGGCGCTGCGTACCAGACTCATCAAGTTTTCCACGTCATCGGCGCTCCACCTTGGCGCTTTGAATGCCATGGACTTGGAATCACAGGCCAACGACATGTTTTGCCCGCCAGCGATATGGAACTCCCTGACGACAAACCAGCGTGCTTATCGGGTCATGGCAGCTGTATTTAAGGGTTTGTTCAGGCATATTCTCAGGCCTGGAGTCAGTTCATTAGATGTGAAAGAGAAAGATACCACATCGGCTCAGCCATCCAAGCCAGTACGCCGAGCAGCCAACGAGATTTGGGCGGCACTTAAGCCACTGATAAGATTCATTTTTGCAAGTAACCAGCGCCAAGTCTTTCGTGAGATCGTCTCGATCTGCCAAGAAGCTGTACAGTTGAAGATTCACCTGGAACAGCACCAGGGGTACAAGATTGAGGTGCCGCGTGGCGTGGCTGACTGGGGTGAGCATGGCTGGGATCAGGTCATTAAATGCTTAAAAGCTATGGAGTGGCTTCAAATTCGTGGGATGGAAGGTGATAAAAGGGCGAGTCGAGAATGGGTCGCTGTCCCTTTCGGGGCACTAACGATGACGGTGGACGGAAAGAAGTTTGTCATGGAAAAGTGCTGGGTGGTGGCGGGTCCGACATCGCATAAAGTGAATTCTAAAGCAAGAGCCCGAAGTGATGGATCGAAGGCAGTGAGGATGAAAAGAAGGTCGGTAGTGGAAGATACCGTCAGTGAAACGGTGGATACGGGCACTATTGTGGGGAACAGTATTCCGGGAAGTTTTCCTGTTGATTCCGATTTCAAGACGGAAGAAAAAGTGGATAAACCTGGTGAAAGGCCGAGAAGGAAAAGAGAGAACAGCCCTAGAGTTGTGACGAAAACTCAGAGGGAAAGGATCAGACGGCTGTTTGTCGAGTCAGATTCTGAGTAGGAGCTTTCAAACATCAGGAAGGGACGCTGCTTGATAGTCTGCAAAATAAAAACGGTTGTTTGATCGATTGACACGTGCTGATTCACCCAAAAAGAAGCTATTGTGTTTTCAACCACAATGCTTACAGGCTGGCACAATTCGAGTCATCCAGCCACAATCAAGCAAAACTCTATTGTGTTTATTCGAAGTTTGCGATGTGCAAAATCTTAAATCTGGTCTGGTATAATACCAACCCGAACAATTGGGTTCAATCTGCTTCCTCAAGTGACTTTTTGCTTCCCACGCTGTATAACTCCTCGAACTCATCCCACCGCAACTTTGAGATCTTGAAACACCACCAACATCTTGTTTTCTTCGAACATGGAAGCTTCAAGCTCATCGTGACCTGCACTCATCACACGCAACTTCGAATCGAACACTACCGGCCTCTTGTATCTTCGAACACTCAGGCTTCAAGTTGATATCGACTTGAACCAAACACCAATCACTTACATCCCTTACATTTACGTTTACGTAGCTGATCCCAAGGAGTAAGTTATCCGTCAGAACGCAGCAGCCCAGTGCAACCACTTGGGTGCTGGCTCGCCTCACAAGATCCCAGAAAGTTGAAGATCTCCAAAGTCCCTTGGACAGTTTGGACCTTATCTGGGATCCACGCATCTTCTGCATGATTCAAGGAGACGCACCACCACGCCTTTAGGAGATCAAACGCCTGCCCGATATCATCACCGGTGAAGTGACTAACCAACGCACCGTGCTTAGAAGCCAATGAAATCAGCCAAGATGCCGGAAGCGAACGCCTCTCCCATCAGCCTCCTTCCGGCCGAGCTCATACACATCATCATGCTCGAGGTCGAAGACCGAAATGCCCATGGCAGCCGAGACGTCCAGTGCCTCCAGGATTTCTCCCTCGCAAGTATGACGATTCAAGCCGACGAATTGTTGGCTATTATCGAAGGACTCCCACACCCCTCTCAACTCAAGTCCTTCCGTCTTGACAGTGTCTACCTCCTCGACGGGTCGTGGGCTCCCCTGCTCGAGGCGATGCGAGAAAAGTTCGCCCCTCACGGAGTGAATAAGACTATTGTCGTGCAACTCAATGAGCTCAGCGGGGCAGAGTTCGAGATGGACAGCATGCTGTCGCTCATCAACGGTTCTTCTTTGCAGCCGCTATTTGAGGAAGAGGCCTTGTGGGAGGAACAGTACCTCGATTGGCACATGGATAAGCTGCGTAGATGCTCCAATCACCGTCCACGAGGTGAACGAGAAGATTGGACCCAATCGGAGCTTTACGTGGTCTGTTTCGAAAAGACAAACCCGCTGGAGGGTATGGGGAACGAATGGCTTGAATTGGCGAAGGAGTTTGGCATGGTTGCTTGAGCAAAGTGGAGGATATGGGAACGACACACTGGACGGAAAGGGTTATGACGTTGGGATGAGACGACTTAAAGCACACGAATTGGCATGAGCATAGCATGGAAGCACATGGACATGGAAAGGAGCACAGGAGTTGGAGCTGTTGCAAGCATTGCATGCAGTGGAGGCATTATACCCCGGAATAGCATCTACCTTATCTTTTTCAGACTGCGCATTATTTTGTAGCACCATTACTACTACCAGAGGAGTATTTGCAGCTTCAGTCACTGCTACATTATTTTTATATTTATTATTAGTTCTGATATGATTCCCTATCTCTTCCATCTGTGGAAAACCTGCAGAACAGCCTGGTACCCTTGCAACGTCCCAGCTCAACACCGAACCTCGTAAATACTAAATCCTTCTGGCTAGAAAAACAAAGCTGACACATATCTATAACCTCAGTGGTATGCTCAAGTTACCGCTTGCTGCATACGCGTCGCGCTATGGCCCTTGTCATGCTGTTCGTTGGACTTGGGACCACTAACACAACCCCTGAATCCTTCATGCAACACAAGATCTGTCCTCGCATCTTATGGCCCCCCTAACACACACAAGGTAGCCTCGCATACGTGGCGCCCAGACTCCCGGCCAGTGGAAAATGGATTATGACCATACAAAAGTCTCCGAGATCCCTGCATGCAGAGTACTTCGGTAACCTGATCTCCCCGCACCCCGCATACCACCAGCTTTAATTCAACGTCGTGGATGACAGACACACGTCCCGCTATCACTACAATAACTGGAAAGACATCTCACAAACCAATTATTTCGACGTACCATCATTTACAGGTCAATCGACTTTGAATGAAAAACGGCAGAAAATGGCACCCCTATCCGCTATCAAAGCATCCAACGCCCACATCACCGACACCAATACCCCCGTCCGCGTCGTCGTCTTCGCAGGCGGAACTTCGGGTATAGGGAAATACACCCTCCGCGCCCTCGTCGCAACCGGTACTTCTCTGCGCATCTACCTCATCGGCCGCCCCTCTTCTTCTGGTTCCGCGCAATCCTTCATATCCGAGCTTGCGGCCATCAACTCCCGTGCAGAAATCATTTGGACAGAAGGCCAAATCTCCCTCATGTCCGACACTTCCCGCCTTTGTTCTCTCGTCGCATCCAAAGAGTCTTTGCTCGATTTACTCTTCATGACAGCCGGTTTCGCCCCCTTTGGACCCCGCCGCGAGACCAGCGAGGGGATTGAAGTTGCTGCGGCGCTGGAGTACTACTCCCGCGTTTTGTTCATGCTCCACCTCTTGCCACTACTGAGAAAGTCGAAGGGCAGGGTAATCAGTGTAGGAGGGGGAGGAAAAGAGTGGAAGAACTCCATCTTTTTGGATAACCTCGACTTGAAGAAACCGGAGAATTTCAAGTTCTGGACGGTGCAGAGGATGTATTTGGGTATGACCACCGTGGCTATGGAGACCCTTGCGGACCAGAAAGAAAATCAAGGGGTGACGTTTATACACTCGTGGCCCGGGATCGTGAGTACGGGCAATGTGAGAAGAGGGTTATACGAGGATGAGACGTCTTGGTGGGCGTGGTTTGTGCACTGGGTGTTTGAGCCGTTTTTGACGATGATTGGGTTCAGTGAGGAAGAGTGTGGCGAGAGGTATTTGTACCAGTGTGTGAGTGCCAGATATGGAGGAAAGGGGGTGCCGTGGATGGGACAGAAAGGGGTGGATTCTTGGGAGAGAGAAGGGGATGAGATAGAGGGGCAAGGAGGAAGGTTGTTTTTGGTTGATAGGAAGTGCGAGTGTACCCCTAACGCAGGAGTGATGAAGACCTTGAGGGGGGAGACGAAGGAGAGGGTTTGGGATCATACTTTAAAGGTGTTGGGGCCTTATCTTTGAGAGTTTACTCTAATCTGGTCAGAGACAGGCCTACACATGGGTGGGATTCTCTCTAGAGATGACATGGTTTCTTCAAAGTTAACAATGAGTGTCTGGACGTCTCCGACCTGGCTGCCAGCATTACCACCAAGACAATTGCCATGCTGCCTTTCTTTCCCTTCCGTCACGATAAATCACCCTTGCTTCTCTGCCGTTCACGCAACATCATAAAGTGCCCTGTACTGTCGTATGAGCTTCAAGGCTTTGTCACAAAAGCCGAAGTTCCGGATGCCTCAACCCCGCTTCAAGGTCTGGTGTGGTCGCACAACAGCAAAGCGGTGGTTCCTGACCCAATCGTCAGAATGCTTGAACCCCCTTTCGAGCCCAAGTCCAACCTTCTCAATAGCTCATTCGAAGACGAGGGCTGCAGGAAACAAGCCCGTAGGCAACGGCAGTAGACGCAGGTTGGTGGCCTCACAGTGTCGATCATTTCACTCTGAGTGAAGGCAGCCAGCATTACCTGGAGGCCTACGAGGCTTGCTGATGCCTTACGCAACGTACTTGTTGGGCAGTGCAACATGCATTTCTGAGGGCAGGGGACATCTGATGCTGCTCTCGAGAGCACAGCCGCTCGGAGAGACCAGTGCTTGGTATCCAACTGTTTAGATGAAGCGACTATCATTCACTGCCCAAGAAAATCAACTTCTCGAATCTCACAGCATCAAATCTTCCAAACAAGTGTGACGCGACTTCAATTGTACCTTTACCAACGCCGAGTCTTCACCACACCACACATCCCACACACATTTCCCATCATGCCATATGCTCGAAATGGTTATGTATTGCTACGGTTTTGGTTATGTGTAAGCAATTGAGATCTCAGTTACCATTTTTATACATGAACGTCCATCCCTAACGGACCCAAAGCACCGTTGCGGCACTCAAAACAACGTCGAGGTCAACCCCTCCTGTACAAATGGGGATTGTCTCAATCAGTACTGCGAAAGGAGGTGCACTGTGGAGGAACACTGGGTCCGCGAATAGCCCGTCAAACATAAAGCTTGAGCCGTAAAAGTGGGATCTTGAGGAGCTTAAGGTCTACTGGCCGGATTGTTAACGACGACATGGAGGGAGGAAACCGAGAGCGCAATATTATTATCTGACCGAACTGAAAGTTAGTGTGCCAAATTGCGCGGATTGATCACCGAGAAGTTTAACACTTCAATTTCAGGAGACAATGAATCCCGGTTCTAGATGGTCGAGCGTGATGCCCTGCTCCCTTCAGTAGAACACCTCTCTCACCCCGGCGTCCCCAAAGTTTCTCCCGCTCATGAAACAAAAAGCAATGGAGTGAACTTGCTTGGAGCCCGTATTACACCGTGTTGCACCCAGTCACCCTGAGTGACGCCAGCAGAGCCTCGCTCACACCTCTCCTCCAAGATCCCCTTTAACATTTTCCTCCCCCTTTAACCCTCCTTCGACACCGACTCTACTTCCCCGAAAACTCTTCATCCCCTGCAACCCCTACCGTTCAAAGAGTACTTTGTCCTCCTCCCACCCATTGCAATCCGTCGTAAGCATCTTATCCCCCGTAAAAATAGCATTTGCCCCAGCCTGAAAGCAAAGCGCCTGCCGCTCCTCCGTCATCGTCTTTCGTTCAGCCGCAATTCTGATGATTGTCTTCGGGAGCGCTAATCTTGCCGTAGCAATCGTCCTCAGCATCTCAGTGAAGTCCACCGGCTTCCTGTCTCCCAGTGGTGTCCCCTTTATTGGTACTAGGGCGTTCACAGGAAAACTCTGTGGGTGAGCTGGAAGGGTAGAGACGGTATGCAGCAAGCCAATTCTATCCCCATCCGTCTCTCCCAGTCCCAGAATGCCTCCCGAGTAGACATTGATTCCGGCCTCGCGGACGTGGGAGAGTCTGCAGGCGCTCGTCGTACGTTCGCGTCGAGATAATGGAGGGGTAGAACTCTCGTGAGGTATCGAGGTTGTGGTTGTAAGCCGTCAACCCCGCTTCTTTCAGCTCGAGTGCTTGTTGCGCGTCTATCATGCCAAGGGTGACGCAGACTTCCATCTCCATGGCTTTGACTCCGGAGACCATCTCTTTGATATCCCGTAGGTTAGTCTTGCGGCCGCGCATGTCCCGCCAGGCGGCGCCCATGCAGAATCGGGTGCTGCCTTTCTCTTTTGCGACACGAGCAGCGGCAAGGACGGAGAAACTGTCTCGATGCGTTTGGCGGTTAAGCCGGTGCCTTGCTGGTAACGAGTGGACTGGGCGCAATAAGAGCAGTCTTCGGTGCAGCCGCCGGTTTTAATATTCATGAGCGTGCAGAGCTGGATGGTGGAGGGGTTAGGGAAGCGGCGGTGGAGGGTCGCCTGCTCCAAAATCAGTCACCGTTTGAGCGAATGAAGAGGAATATATGACATCCAGAAAAGGGATACGGGAGACGAAGATCACGGACTGCTTCGTAGGAGAGTTCGAGAAGCGGCTGGTGGTAGATGGAGTCTATCTCCTTCTCCGTCCAGTTGTATCTTGAGCCGGGTGCGGTGACTGCTTGCTGCAGTACTGCGCTATCGTCTCTCGAGGGCAACGCAGTCGAGGGCCTATCATGGGTTTTTGACACTGAGACCGCTTCGGCGGTGTGTGCAAACCGGATCTGATGCTGCACAAACGGAGCGGAAGTAGTGAAGCTGTGGCCACCCCGCACGCGCTCATGCCCAAGCCCCAGGGACTGTCTCCCAAAGAAGGTTCGGCAACAGTCCGATGGAATACACTACCTTCAAAGTAAGCAATAACCTTTGTGGTGCTTGAGATGAAAGTTTGAACTGCGGGACGAACTGTCGTGGGTACGGAGAGGACAGAGGTTGAGAGGACAGAGGCTGAGAATCCTGAGAGGTATGGTGTTCGAAGGTTGACTTACTAGACCCACTGCCAGAATTTCCAGCCTTAGGGTTTAATTACCTAGGTAGCGATGTTGCATGTTTGCGAGGGTGTCACGATTTGGTAGTGTCACGGCTTTGAAACAATTGGCTGTTGTCCGTGGGGGCACAGAGTTACCGTATTAAAATCTGACACGCAAAAAGGTGGACAGTGTGGGTGAAGGACTCTTCGCAATCTTGCAGTAAGTGGAAACCAAACTTTCAAATCCCGTATGTGTCTATGAGATAGACGCATTCCGAGTTCGATCGGCTCGGACCTCACCACTCACCATTGGGCGTAATGCGACATCTGTGTGATCACCGATTCGCACTGTGTCGAATGCGCATAACCGGACACTTATTTGCGAAGCTTCCACCTGAATCCTACCTAGGTCAGGTAGTTTTCAGTCACTTCTCACCAGTCTTTTCCCTTTCCCTGCCGGTATTCGATCCGTCTTCTGGAATCAAATATGCAGGCTTCCGAATATGTACGGTTTCCAGCATTGATAGCCAGGCGGAAGCCGACATACATGAGCTTGAGCAATCACAATTGTGCTTCAGATCATTTTTTAACCACGGTTTCCAAAGATGTGAGGCTCGACATTGCACTTTGATTCCCTGCGGAGGCCCGATTCGCGACCCGGAGTCGGCGAGTGACATACTTTCTGGAGGCGCCCTGAATAGTCCTGATACGATAACCCGTTCCGTTTCACCCTAGCCCGTTTGCTTTGGTCGGGTGCGTCTGCGCACACACATCGATAACAAGATAAATACTGGACATGTCCTTCAACCTTCCATCTGCCTTCTGTTTCCTCTGGACACAACAATATTCACCCTTTGCTCCACCCGACTTGTCATCACCATGGTCTCTTTTAAGAGTGATAGCATGAGCAAGCTATGCTCCAGGGACCAACTCGAACTCCTGGATTCAATCGACCGCCTTCGTCTTCAAGGCATCAACAATTACGTGTCATTGCCCCAAATCATTGTTTGCGGAGATCAGTCCTCGGGCAAGAGTTCTGTGCTCGAAGCCATTTCTGGGGTCTCTTTCCCGGTGAGCAGCAATCTTTGCACACGATTCCCCACCGAGTTGGTGCTGCGCAGAGCACCCAATGTTAGCGCCACTGTCTCTATTGTACCGCACCAGTCTCGGAGCGAGTCCGAACAGATATCCTTGAAAAACTTTCAGGGACGCCTGGATGGGTTCTCCGAGCTTCCCAAGCTCGTTGAGGGCGTCAAACTCGCGATGGGCATCAATGTCCACGGCAGGGCGTTCTCCAAAGATATTCTGCGGATTGAAATCACCGGTCCTGATCGACCCCATCTCACGATTGTCGATCTTCCTGGACTCATTCATTCGGCAACCAAGCATCAGTCAGCCTCTGATGTTCAACTCATTGGCGATGTCGTACAGGGTTACATGAAAGAGTCGCGATGTATTATTCTGGCCGTCGTCTCGGCTAAGAATGACTTCGCCAATCAGGTCGTCGTAAAGCTTGCTCGCGCCGCAGACAGCAGCGGTACAAGAACTCTGGGCGTCATCACCAAGCCTGACGATCTAGTTCCTGGTTCGGATCGGGAATCGTTGTACATTTCTTTGGCGAAGAACCGACAAGTCGACTTTCGTCTTGGATGGCACGTCCTCAAGAACATGGATTCTGAAAAGGGCCAGTCTACCCTTTGCCAACGAGATGCCGAGGAGGCCGAGTTCTTCAGTAAAGGTGCCTGGTCTGGACTTCCGCGCTCTCATCTAGGCATAGACAAGCTCCGCGAGAGACTGAGCAAACTTCTCTTGGCCCAGATCACATCAGAACTCCCCAGCTTGGTGACAGAGATTAGTCAAAAGTTTGAGTCTTGTCAGACGCAACTTGAAAAACTCGGCGATCCACGGGCCAGCCTTGACGAACAGCGACGGTACCTGCTTCACCTCAGCCAGTCTTACCAAACCCTTGTCAAGGCGTCCACGGGCGGCAACTACACCAACAAGTTTTTCGGAGATGCCATGACAGATATTGGATACCGACAACGCCTCAGAGCCATCGTGCAAAATCTGAATCAATCATTCGCCTCCGACATGATGCGATCCGGTCATCTCCGCGAGATCGTGACAGAGGATGAAGCTGTATTGTCTAAGTCACATCCCGGCAAGACACGTATCACCCAAAAGAATTTCCTTGCCCACATAGAAAAGCTCATGTCCCGAACGCGAGGCTGTGAACTGCCAGGAACTTTCAACCCGATGATAGTCGCAGACTTGTTTTGGGAACAGTCACAGCCGTGGGAGTCGATTGTGCACGATCATATCGAGAAGGTCCAGTCATGTGCCGGAATTTTCATTGCCCTTGTCATTGAGCACATTGCCGATGCATCCACTCAGAAGTCTCTCCTAACGAATATTTTCGCCCAGTCAATGCGGGAAATTCGCCAGAGTATGCGTGACAAGACAGCTGAGCTCTTGCTTCCACACAGATCTGGCCACCCCATTACCTACAACCACTACTTTATTGAGACAATCCAGAAGGTTCGCCGCGATAGGGTGTCGAGTCAATCAGAAAGGGTCCTGTGCAAATTCTTTAACGTGGATTCCCTCCGCGACAACCATGACTTCACTAATGGATGCGGGTACAGTAACGGCCAGACCTATGACCTCCAGAATCTTGCTGAATCGCTTACCGGCATTTATGAACCGGACATGAACCCATTTGCCGCTATGGAAGCATTGGACTGTCTCCAGGCCTACTACAAGGTAGGATTCTCTCACCGTCCAAGTCTTTCCACCCGTTGTTCTATACTCGACCATAAAGCTAACCGTGGTGTCATCAGGTTGCACTCAAGCGCTTCATCGATGATGTTGCGGTAGAAGTCATCGAGTCAAAGCTTGTATCCGCTCTCGAGGGAATATTATCCCCTGTCTCGGTGTATGAGATGGATCCGGAGCTCGTCGCTCGCATCGCCGGAGAGTCGGAGGAGAGCCGTACTCTTCGAGAACAGCTCACCCAACAACGAGAGGTTTTGCGCAACGGTCTGGAGACGTGCAAGAGATTTTCAGGTTTACGCGTCGGCGGTGGTAAGTACACACGTCATTCTCCCAGATACAGGCATGGGCCATCCCGGGTTCCTTGCTGATATGATACGGAACAGATTCCGTCTTTGTGTCTACCGATGGCTCGGCAGATGATGGTCGTGCCGCCACTTCTGACAATCACATGGAGTTCCTCTCATCGGATACGCGACAACCATCGAAGCGTCAGCCCCTACAGCCTCAAACTGTGGCTAAAGTTGCTGAAGAGGACGACAGCCCCAATGAAGAACATAAAATAGAGGCCGAGACAGCAGGTGGAAAACGGGACAGAATTGATGGAACACTGCAGGAGACCCAGCGTCTTTTGTCTTCACTGGGACCGAAAAAAGCAAAGAAGAAGGTTGCGAGTCGAAGGCGCCGAGACTCGGACGAGGATTGAAGGCATGATCAACCCGACAGAACTTCAGTCATATCCTTATTTTGGATTCAGTTTACTTTTAGGCATTTCATGAATCTCTTTACATTCTCTTGTCACATCCTAAATAGTCCGCGAGTTGTTAGTTGATGCTGGTATTAAGACTTGCTATCCCTCGCGCTCCGCTCTTGTTCTGTCTGACCCAGAATATGGATGTCTTCGGATGTACCACCCAGCCGCTCAAAGTCATCGATCAACCATGTTGAGGGCCTGCAGAAGTGAGCAAGTGACCTTTGTGAGACGACATGATGTAAGGCAGCCGTGAAACATGAGAGTTCTCGAAACAGGTATCTCTCCGAGATCGCGAATAGCGTCTTTCCACGTCGAACAATATCATAAAGCCGTATCTCTTGGACCATTCTTTATATAAGTGAGCGTTGTAGTACAAGCTCCCCCTGATCATCATTATGAATCCTTTGCCTGCTAGGGTACTATCTTGGTTACCCTACCTAGGCCGTGATCCACTGCTCAACTCAACACCCTGGGATGGACACTCCACACTTACAGACACCTCAACATTCTTTCAAGACTTAGAACTCTGTTAAATTTGGGGCCCTAAATTTGTACACATATGCATATCATCAATGGTGAACATTTGTGGGAAAGCGAATTTACACCCGGCACCAAGAGGTATCAGGAATATAACCAACAAGCTTAATACCTTCATAGGTAAATCCGCTGAAAGGCATCTCATCACTGGCGCCTCATGACGCTCTACCAAATAGTATGGCACCATGTTGTCAATCCACACTTCCGCCCTCAAAAATCACCAATCATCGTCGTCCTTCTCAGCCTCATCATCTGACGACCCTCCTGGGGAGTTAGGCTCAGTTCCTCAAGGTAAGCAGTGGGCACCCAGCCCTGCTTTCGCTGCTCGTTTCGGACCAGGGACCAACCTGGTGTTTATATTCCAGTCAGTACGTCCTTCGTAGTGGGCTTTGTCTGAGCCAGGGTCTGGTTACAGTGATTCTAATTTCCGCGAAGGAATAAGAGAACTGAGCAGCAAAAAGGAGTGGAAAAAACATGCAACAGGATGAAGTGAAGTAGACATCTGATTGCACCATCGATACAAGGAGAGAAAGTAATGAAGACAAGAAAATATCAGGCCCACGGATATTTATTTTGCGGCTCCAGCGATTGAAGCTCAAAGTGGATCTAGCAGAAAAGAGAAACGCGTAAGGAAACTAGAACTTACCAAGGCCACCGTTATTCAGCCAAACGACATGCTCACCGACCGCAAGACCCATCTCATTGGCCCCTGCCGGCTCAAAGTCATACTTGGCCATTGCCAGTCGCGAGAGGAATGGGCCGCCTTCTCCCAGGAGACAAGTGGTAGGGGGTTTCCAGTTCAAGCGGGTGGCGATGGCGACGATGCCGTTGTTTCTACGTGAGGTGAGTGGAGCGACACCGGTACATGCACGACGAGTGGTAAGCGCAACTAAGAGAGCGGACGGGGGAGCAAGGTCTGCGGGCAACGGGGCAGGGCCTGTGGGTAGTGGATCAGAGACTTCGGGCACTGGCAGCGGAGCAGGGGGCCGGAGTGTGGTCTTGTCGAAGTTCTTGATGGCGTTTAGGAGGTTAGGTCTTGCTGTATCGTAGGATACTTCGGCAGGGTGGTCGACCAGCTGGTGTTCGGGCTGCTCATGTTTGGACTGGTGGGGAGGAGTGGTGTTGATGCCGGCATCTTCCTGGTTGTAGTGGGCGTGAGAGATGCCATCGTGGGAGGGGAAGAAGGGGAAGACCCCGTCGATGTACAGGTGGAGGGCGTCGGTCTGTTGGATACTCATTTCTGTATCCTCTAGAGTAGTTGACTACGATATACAAGACAGATGAAGTGAGTTTCACAGCTTGTTTAGTTGAAAGCTTCGGTGGGTACGGAAGTTGGACGATGAGAGTGGGAAGAAAAGACGTTAGAAACCAGTTTGCAATGGGTGGGATTGAAGACAATGGGTGGGATTGAAGAGAAACTGGAACAAGCTGCAGAGCGCTCGGAAGATGCGGCTGATGTGCAGCTGTGTGTCCGAGGATTCGTACCTGAGGTTGTGTGGTTGCCTTTTAATGGCCGGGAATTTGGCAGCCTGGAGGGGATAAGTCCAGGCCGCGTACCACGTCAGTCCCGCCCCACCCGCTTTCGTAACACATTGGCTGCTTCTCAGAATGGGGGCCATCTAGGTTCAACTGACAGGATAAGAACTCATTTCATTAATACTCCTCCAATGAAGATATAATCTGATTTCACTTTTTGAAGACAACACACAGAAAAGATGGATTGCAGGTATGCAACATTGCGTCGGTAGATCCAAAATATGGTTTCTTTCACGACGCATGGTTTACCCCATATCTGCTAACTTGTTTCTTCCGTTTCAGGAACAGCAGGAGGTTCATCAGATTCCCAAAACTCGAACAACGCATCAAAGTCAATCTCCGGCAACTCGCCATTTATGGCAAGCTCAGGTATTTCGAAATTTGACGGTGGCTCAGGTGCAGTTTGCGGTTCCGCAGCATCATCGTCACCCGCCTCTTGATCATGTTCGATAGCCCCAACTCCCCACACAGAGTGTGCTCGCCCAGCAATACCGTTCGAGGAGTTGGGAATCCGAACAGACGATTGCCCCCGCGATGTAGCCCACTGTTCAAAGATCCGGTTTAGCGCCAGTGGTATTACCCGTTCCTCGATTGTCGTGAGCTGGATCCCTTCCTGTTCCCCAGTCTCACGCATAATCCCTGGCCCCTGTGTGACAAGAAAGTCCCTGAAAGAGTTCACCTCCTCTGAGAGCTCCTTGTCAAGATACGGCGAGTCCGGACGAGGGATGCCGGGAAGCATGATATCCCAGATAGCATACCACTGCTCTTCCCCACTGTGCTGGGCGTTGGACCAGGATCGTAAATTATCCTTCTGTGGGCCGGACAACCATTTTTTCTTGAATGGCCTTGAGGTGCACGAGGGAGTTGTCGCGTAGTGAGCATCGAGCTCTTCTTCAGAGCGAAAGTCCTCTCCGCACCGTACGCAATAACAACACTCCGCGTGGACCCTATTCAGGTGCTGCTTGACGTCCCGGATTCTTGTGAGCTTGTAGGCAAAGCAGCCTCTCCATTCGCGCGAGTCTAGTTTCCAAAATGGCAAGCAAACAGTAGTTCCGGTTTCGCCACTCGCTTTGGGCTTTGGCACAGTGTCCACATTGTTAGAGTCTTCACCACGGGAATCCTGGCCCTTTTCTGGTCGTTGTCTCTTTCGTGAGTCGCCCTGACTTCGGCTTTGCCTCGTTGCTTCATTGTTGTCATAAGTCGCACTATCCGACGCAGATTGAGAGGTGCCCGATTGAGCTTGACGCCATTCTTGATACGATATGAAAACTGAGTCGGCGAACTTGCGGATGGTGTCGCTTGGAACAAGGTGGTTCTCCTCCGTGATGTAACTTGCAAGTTCGTGTAGTTCGATGTCATCACTGCTGCCATCCCATCCCGAATTGTCTGATCCGTCTGAGCCCGTCAAAGATTGAGTGTTTGGATGGCGATAGGATGAAGAAGTGTTGCCCGCACCAGCACCGGGTAATGAAGACGATGATCTCGAAAATGCCAAATCAGAGTAAGCTTCAGAACCGGAACCTATCCGACCTGATTTATCTCGTCTGACCCATTGTTCCTCGGTCTCGCATTGGATGCATGTTTGATGGTTGCAAATTCGACAGGATTCCTCGATTTCAAGTGTGTGTCCAGTTCCACAGTTGTGCTATTGAAGTTAAGTACTGTTTAGTTAAGTCCGAGTTTGGATCGAAGTGCACGAGGAAAAGTGAAAAGACGTTACTCACACAGTACCACAATCGAATTAGTATATACCCGCCAGTCATGGTAGGTGTCTTGCTGAGCCTAGAGTTCAACAAGCACTAGTACGGGCAAGAAATGTTTTGCCTATAGTATATGTACCTTAGGCAGACAATTCTAGTGTGGCAATGGTCGGATTCGTGTTTACAGAATGTAACGTTTACAACAACTGAATTTAATGAAGGTGACTGTGAATTCTGTGTTGATGGTTTGGGGTTGGATGGATGGATGGAATTTATTTCGCCCGGAGGCACTGAGCCTAAAGGGCCTATGCACGCTAACTACATTCGGTTCATCCAAATCCGCCAT